>SJYT01071904.1:425542-476950 GCA_006410635.1 Cephalophus harveyi
CGCGGGGAACGTGGACAATGCGAACGCCGCGGCCGCCGCCCCGCCCCGCGCGGAGTGCACGGCCGCGGGCCCGGCCCGAGGCCCCTCGGCGGCCTCCTCCCCGAGGCGGGGCTCCGGGCATTTTCCGCGACCGTGACCGGGGCTCTGAGAGCCGGCGGGAGGGCTCCCGGGCCACTGTCGCCAGGAACTTTGGTGGTTTCCGCTTGGTTTGGGCACGCGGGCCACGATCGCGTTATGACCCCCAGGGACGCCGGGTGGTGGCGGGCGGTGGGATGAGGAGTCGCCCAGCGGGAGGCCCTGGGCAGGATATTAGTGGAAATAATGCACTGGTTGTCCGGAAAGGCGAGTGCAGCCACATGGCTACTGCTAGTCTGCAGCGAGGGTATCCGGTGGCTGCGAAGTCTGTAATTTAGCATAAAAAGAGCTCCCCCAAGACCCGAGAGGCTGACCTCAGCGCCGCGTGGCGGTGGCGCTCCCGGCACCCTCGGTGGAGACCGTCCAGTTGTGACAGGTGGGGAAGCCTCTTCGGAGAGGATTTACAGTTTCAAAGACCCTGCACACACTCCTCTTCGGATTACTATTGCAAATTTTACCCAGCCTCTTCTGAAATCTGGCTGCGGTCTGGGACGTGGTCAGTTGCCTGTCTCTAACATTCCCGCTGAAATATAAGTGATACTCGGAAATGTGTTTTCTGGCTCCATTTTTTGATGCCTAGAACCAAAAAGTACACATAAGACCGGAGATCTCTTTTAAGTTAATGCCATGCCAACGGGATCAACAGCAAGGGTTTATTCAGCCATTTACACAAGCTGGAAGTATTGGCAGTCTTAAGATATTTTTAGTTAATTTGCTGCTTCCAGAGTAGCTGGTATGAAATTCAGAAAATAAGAGCAATATAAAGAGGAGAAGTGACCGGGGCACACCTGTCTGCTTACATTGATCCTCTGTTTAATTGCTTCTGGTGCCTTAGAGTCTAGACAATGGCAAAGCAGTGGTCGAATAGCAGGACAGATGCGGAGGGAACTAAATCAATTATGGATCCTCTCTTTCCCAAGGACATCATACAGTACTGTGAACCCAGCCTCACACTGTCTGGGCATAACTCTAAACAAGGTTAAATAGCCTAATTGCTTGGCCAGAACTTAACATTTAAGAAGATTAGCATAAATATAAAACCTCCATGTTAAAAATAAAAAGCATGTTGCATTATCTACCCTCTGGTATCCTCCCATCCCTTGCTTTTTTCCCACTTGCCTGCCAGCATCTACCTTTCCTTAGCAATAATCTCCAGTCCCAAACCAGCATGTCCCTTTTTTCTCTTCATTTCACTTCTCTAGGTTTGCTTTTGCCCCTTTGGCTCTGAAGGTCTATCTTCTACTGTGTTAAGGAGGCCTCTTAAGAATACTTGCCTAGTCCACTTAGGTAGTAACTGCACCTTCGAAGTATGTTTTTACATGAAAGTTCCCTCATTGACCTGTTTATTTACAATATGTATTTTTTCTAAGATTTTTTTGAAGTAAATCATTTTTAAAGCCTTTTTTGAATTTGTTACAGTATTGCTTCTGTTTTATATTTTTTGGCCAAGAAGCATGTGGGATCTACCTGATCAGGGATCAAACTTCCACCCTCTACATTGGAAAATGATATCTTAACCACTGGACTGCCAGGCAAGTCCCTACAATGTGTATTTATATGTCTTCTGACCATACTACTTAGAAAGAAAAGCAAGCAAACATCGGCAACCTAACAGGTTTTATTAAATAGTTTAATAAACAGTCACAGGCAAAAACTTTTTTTTTACTAATTTTTAAACTGTTTTACTTTTTGCTGAAACTTTTTCACACCAACCAATACCATAGAATCAATGAAAATTGCTTAACAGAAGAAAATGGCTATAGACAATATATAAATACAACTCTATTTTGTATTTCTACTGAAGCTTTTTAAAGGTCAGCTTAATTTTTCAAGTTGTGGTCTTGTGGACTTTACAGAGTTGGTCATGCTATTTGATTGTTGTTCAAAAGCCAGAAGTATGTCTGCTGTGCCATGGGGTTGGAGAGGGATACAGGATTACACAGCTGTCTTCTTAGATAAATCTGACCTACTTAGCCTTCTCTGGAGGTATTTTTCATGCTGACTCATGAGCAACAGGAAAGTTATGGCCCATTAAGTAGCATCCCTGTTTTGAAGTAAACTTCTCCAGAAAAGACTCCTGTGTCATTCATGCTATATTTCTGTTATTTCGCTGTGATAATAGGCATTCTATTAGAGCTCGAAAAACTTTGCTATTAAATAATAGCCTAACTGCCTCATTTTACAGAAGAAACTGAAGCCCAGAAAAGATGAGAAATATTCACGTTACAGTGGCAGAGTTAGGGAGAAGTATGTATGAAATAATGTTAACTGAAAAAAATTAATGTAAACATGATTTAACTTGATATGCAAATTATATACAGAAGATTAAAGCATGGAAGAGACATTTTACCAGAGTGTATCAGTTTTAAATTAGATCTATATGTTTTTTTTAAGCCACATCTAAGAGCAACTAAATCTACCTTTACTTTAAACATGCAAGATACTGACCATGCTTTTGCCTTACTTTACACTTGTTCTTTTTTTTTTAACAAGT
Organism: Cephalophus harveyi; assembly: GCA_006410635.1. Taxonomy (NCBI): domain Eukaryota; kingdom Metazoa; phylum Chordata; class Mammalia; order Artiodactyla; family Bovidae; genus Cephalophus; species Cephalophus harveyi. Next base: position 428,172 of record SJYT01071904.1, read on the forward strand.
ACAGATGAAAACCAAGCAAGTTTATAAATGTGAGTTATATCTCATCATATCCTACAGAAAATTGACGGGGAAGGGTCAAGCCCAAATCATTTATCTCTAATCCAGAGAAGATTCAACACATCAGGTTACAAGGTGGTTGTGAAGATTAAATGAGATACTGGAGAGTGAGTATCCAGTAGATGGACTCACTAAATGCTAGTAGTCATATTACCATATGCTCACACTGGGGGGATGTGCCAGACTTTCATGTATATGGTAAGTTTGATACTGATGTTCAGTTACTTGCATTACCTATTCACTGCCATTCACTGTCATCTCTTATCACTCAGACATTCTGGAAATGGGAATGATTAATGAAAATGTACACGTAACAGCTGTTTTCTAGTTCATCTATTCATTTACATTCATGGCCTCACCCCAGTGGAGACAACAAAACTAAGTCTCCTATCAAATCATCACTGCAGTCACTGCTGGGACACAAGCCTCTTCCTTGCCTGGGAAGAAAAGCGCAGAAGGGATGGTTCTTGAGCTTAGCAGAAACCTAGGGATTATGGTCAAGAACTCTTGAGATGCAGACTGCCCCCATGACTCAAGAAGACCCTTCTCACTCTTTATTCCACTTTATCTCATCTCTGGAATTCTCCAGGCCAGAATACTGGAGTGGATAGCCTTTAGCTTCTCCGGGAGATCTTCCCAACCCAGAGATTGAACCCAGGTCTCCCACATTGCAGGCAGATTCTTTACCAGCTGAGCCTCAAAGGAAGCCCTTATCTCATCTCAGGAAGCATCAATTAAGTATTCACACCTTTCTCCAACTACACGTTTTGTTAAATAACTGTCCTTTCCCACTGTTGGAACATCAGGCAATTTGGCAGGAGCAGCAGTAGCCACAGTTAAAAACCCATCTTTTCTGTGTTTTTTAAAAATTCATAAAACCATGCAATAAAAAATGTACATTTTACAGTATAAAAATTAACTGATTAAATTTTATATTAGATAGCTTCCAATAAAATTAAAGTAAAAAATTTTAAAGAGAAGCTAGAATGTGATTTACACAGGATGCCTTGAGTGTGGTCCTGCTACATGTTTAGTTATGATTAAATGAATGTGACATGAATAAAAAGAAGCAGTCACCTTCCCAGCCTCCTTTGCAACTTGGAATGGCTATTTGGCCAATTTCTGGTCAATGTGATGTAAGCAGACTTCTACTGGCATGGCTTCAAGAAAAGTTATTGTTTTCCTGATGAAGAGCAATAGACTCAGCTAGTACAAGAGTTTTGCTCCATGTTTTTCTTCCTGCTGGAATATAGATGTGATGCCCTGAGGTTTGGCAGCCTTCAGATAAGCCTGAGGAAGCAAACCCCTGCTGAGGATGGTACATTGGAAAGGTGAAGTGTTGATCCTAGAGGATTTCTAGAATTGCTGGATTGTCTACCTTTCAACATCTTGTTTGTAAGCAGAAACAACCCCTTCTTATTGTAGTCAAGTTTTCTGTTACTTCCAGTCAAAAACAATCCCAAGTAAAGGAAAGAAAAAATCAATACAAAAGTGGAAGTGAACCATAATCATTTACAAGAACCAGTCTCAAAGATGTTAACAAAATGCTCATATAACAAGAGGAAACAGCAAAGCAATACTTGGTTTGTTTTACAAGTGCAAATTAAAAGAACTATCATATCATTTTATATCAACTAAATTGGGGGCTTCCCTGGTGGCTCAGAGGTTAAAGCGTCTGCCTCCAATGCGGGAGACCCGGGTTCGATCCCTGGGTCGGGAAGGTCCCCTGGAGAAGGAAATGGTAACCCACTCCAGTATTCTTGCCTGGAGAATCCCATGGACAGAGAAGCCTGGTAGGCTACAGTCCACGGGGTCGCAAAGAGTCGGACATGACTGAGCGACTTCACTATTCACTATCAACTAAATTAGCAAAATAAATAAAAACAACAAAAATAAATACTGATTGATAGCTGCAGAGAAACAGTGTTTATTACTTAGTAAACTAGTTGATTCTCCAGAGAAGAGCCTGTTCCCCAGGGCCGTCCCTGTAAGTCTGGGGGAACCACACACCCAGCCCCCGTGGCCGACAGCTCTATACCATCCAGGAGGTTGTCCTCACCTCCTCAATCTACTTTGCAGCCATTACCTCCTAAGCCCAACCTTTGAAAGTAAGAGGACCCAGGTCTTGGTCCTGTATTCTTTCTCTCTCTCTAGATCCAGCCCCGTGTCTTTAAATGTTATTTATAAGCTAAAAGTCTCAAGTTTAGAATTTTAGCCTAAACCTAAGGTTCCACGCTTACATATCCAACTGCCTGCTTGCCATATCCATTTGAATGGGTACTAAGTGTCTCAAACTGAACATGTCCAAACTCTTGATTGCACCCATCCAAGCCAGTAACATCCCTACTCTTCTTAACCTCCCGCCCATGGCAGTGCCATCTACCTGTGCCTGCCTGCCTATTTGTGACCCCATAGACCATAACCCGGCAGGCTCCTCTGTCCACAGGATTTCCCAGGTAAGAGTACTGGAGTGGGTTGCCCTTTCCTCCTCCAGGGATCTACCCGACCCAGGGATCAAATCTGAGTCTCCTGTATCTCCTGCATTGTAGGCAGATTTTTTTACCCGCTGAGCCATCAGAGAAGCCATCTACCCAGTTGCTGAAGCCAAAAGTCAAGGAGTCATTTTTTTTTTTAATTAGTCTTTTTTTTTTTTAATTGTATAGTTGCTTTACAGTGTAGCATTGGTCTCTGCTGTGCAACAAAGTGAATCAGCCATATGCGTATATGCATCCCCTCCCTCTTGGGCCTCTCTCCCACTCCACCGGCCCCATCTTCCCACCCCTCTAGGTCATCACCGAGCATTGAGCTGAGCCCCCTGTGCTATACAGCAGGTTCTTACCCGCTATCTGTTTTACACATGGTGGCGTATGTATGCCAGTCCTAATCTCCCAATTCATTCCCCACCCCCTTCTCCCACTATATCCACTTAGCCATTCTCTACGTCTGCGTCTCTGCTCCTGCCCTGCAAGTAGGCTCATCACTACCATTTTTCTCGATTTCATATGTGTGTTAATATGCGATATTTGTTTTTCTCTTTCTGATTTACTTCACTCCATATGACAGACTCTAGGTCCATCCATGTCTCTACAAATGACCCAGATTCTTTCCTCCTTATGGCTGTAATATACAAGGTGAAAGTAAAAGTTGCTCAGTTGTGTCCAACTCTTGGCAACCCCGTGGACTGTATGCAAGGAGTCTATTTAATTCCACTTTCCTTTATAGCCTCTGACTCTCTGAGCAAGTCCTGAGGCACTCCCCTCTCTATTCCTCAGCCACTAGCCCGACATCTGAATCTTGGGACGTCAGCACCCTGTCGCTCATGGAGACACCCGAAATTACCTTCTACTGGTCCCTCTGCTTCCACGCTTATCACGTATCTTGGCTGGACTGTGGCCAAAATGATCTTTATAACATAGATTTCATATGGTGCCGTCTATGGGGTCACACAGAGTCGGACACGACTGACATGACTTAGCAGCAGCAGCAGCATAAAACCCTTTGGTGGTTTCCCATATAATTAGGATAAAATCTAAACTCCTGTCCTTGTCCTGAAAGGAACTAAGCAGTCTGGCCTTGCCTGCCTTTCTGGCCTCATCTTCCACAGGCTTCCCCTTGATAACTGCTCTTCAGCCTGGGGTCTGTGTGTCCCCCGAGCTCACCAGGCTTGATCCCCATTCCAGGGCCTTTGTACTTGCTGTGTTCCCTTCTCAGAAATCCCTCTGTCCTTACAAGCACACATCTGGCTCCTCCTCATCACAGACGCCGGGCTGCTGCTGTGCATGCCCATGCCTGGGGAGCCCGGGGACTGGACTCCAGCTCGGATGCACCAAGCCAGGCCCTGGCTCCAGGGTGCCTGCAGTGAGAGGAGCTGCCTTCTGATTCCGCAGGAGCACTGACAGCCGGAACCACAGGCCCAGGACACTGCGTCCTTCCATCCTCCCGGAAGAGGCAGCTCTTTCTGATCAAAATATTCTTTTTTTTAATTGAAGTATAGTTGATTTACAATGTTGTGTTCATTTCTGCTGTACTTCAAAGTGACTCAGATATATATATATAAACTTCCTTTTTCATATTCTTTTCCATGATGGTTTATCACAGGATATTGAATATAGTTCCTATGCTGTATAGGAGGACTTTGTTGTTTATCCATCCTATATATAACAGTTTGCCTCTCCTAATCCCAAATTCCCACTCCATCCTTCCCTCACCAGTCTGCTCTGTGTGTCTGTGAGTCTGCTTCTGTTTCGTAGTTGAGCTCATTTGTGGCATGTGGCTCAGTGACAAAGAGTCCACCTGCAATGCGGGAGACCCAGGTTGGAGCCCTGGGTCAGGAAGATCCCTGGAGAAGAGAATGGCTGCCCACTCCAGTGTTCTTGCCTGGAGAATCCCATGGACAGAGGAGCCTGGCGGGCTACAGTCCCTGTGTTCACCAAGAGTCTGACTCGACTGAGCAACTAGCGCTTTCACTTTAGATTCCACATAGAAGTGATAACATAATGCATTTGTCTTTCTCTGTCTGACTTACGTCACTCAGTGTGACAATCTCCAGGTCCATCCATGTTGCTGTAAATGGCATTACTTCATTCTTTTTCCTTGCTGTCTATTATTCCATTGTGTGTATGTACCACATCTTTATCCATTCATTTGTCGATAGACATTTAGATTGTCTTCATGTCTTGGCTATTGTGAATAGTGCTGCTATGAATATAGGGGTACACGTATCTTTTATAATTATAGTTTTGTCTGGATCTATGCCCAGGAGTGGGGTTGCTGGATCATATATCAACTCTATCTTTAGTTCTTTGAGAAACCTCCATACTGTTTTCCACAGTGGCCACACTAACTTACATTGCCACCAGTGTAGGAGGGTTCTCTTTTTGCACACCCTCTCCAGCACAAAATATTATTTCTTCTGTCTAAAGAGAGAGGAGGGGCTTCCCTGACGGTCCAGTGGTTAAGAATCAACCTTGCAATGCAAGGGACATTGGTTCATTTGCTGGTTTAGGAAGATCCCACATGCCGCCAGGCAGCTGAGCCTGTGAGTCACAACTACAGAACTCATACGCTGCAACTACGGAAGCCCGTGAGCCTCGAGTCCACATTCCCAGCAAGAGAAGCCGCCACAGTGAGAAGCCTGTGCACCGGAACTAGAAAGTGGCCCCCACTCACTGCGGCTGGAGAAAACCCACACACAGCAGCAAAGCCCCAGCACGGCCAAACAGTAAGCAAATCTTTAAAAAACATAAAAGAGAAGCGAGAACTGTCACTGGGCACTCACTTTATATGCATCTCTCACATAAACCTTGCAAAAACGCGGTGGGATTAGCCTTATTGTCCTTATTTCACGTACTACAAACTGAAACTGACTGTAAATTGTTTCTCTGGCGTTAAAGTTGGACTCCAGCTCTACTGCGTCATACAGTCTCCAAAGACAAAGGAGAACTCACTTGGAAACTTCCATTCCACCCCCCTGCCGCCCTCCCACCCCACCCATGTTTTAATTCTGCTTATTTTAGGATGCTTGTAGGAAGGTTTAGAAAAGTCTATGAAGGCCCAGCTATAGTCATTAAGAATGAGTTACTATTGCATGCATAGCTACAAAACATACCCCATCCATACACCTGCCAGGTGATAAATTAAGGTCAAAATGAAGTTCAGTAAAAATCTCTCATTTTTCTTTTAAGCCACAACACTTTTGGACTTACCGATCTTATCCCTTTACTGACCTTTGTACATACTAGCTTACAGTCTATTTGAGAAGGTTATTTGTGTAAACCTCTAAAATAATGACTGCATTAACTTATTTGTTTATATGTGCTATTAAAATGTTCTACTTGGGAACTCAAAATGTAGAACAAAGAATAGAATTTATTTTTCTCTTCCCTTCTTTCTTGTTACTGGAAAAGATATAGATAGAGATTTCATTTGAAGGGTTGGCAAGAATTCCGATTCTGTAAATTGAGTCAATTTCTTAGAAGATGATCTTACAAAAACTGTTTTTTTAAGGTCTGACTTAAGCTGTAATAAAACAAGGCCCAGCCTTCATCTGGGAAGCAGAAACAGTACTTTTTCAGCTCCATTTAACAGTCTGAAGTGATTCCATTATAATTCAACTTCCTCTTCTAAAAATAATGATAACCTTCATACGGTACTTATGCCAAGCCCTATCCTAAAAGTGTTGCTTATACTGAGTCACTTAATCCTGCCATCAACCCTATGGGGTATAGGTACTATTATTATCCCTATTTTACCGATGGAGAAATTGAGGCACAGATAGGCGAGGAGGAACTAGCAAAGAACTGACTCATTGGAAAAGACCCTGATGCTGGGAGGGATTGGGGGCAGGAGGAGAAGGGGACGACAGAGGATGAGATGGTTGGATGGCATCACCAACTCGATGGACATGAGTTTGAGCAAACTCCAGGAGTTGGTGATGGACAGGGAGGCCTGGCGTGCTGCAGTCCATGGGGTCTCAAAGAGTTGAACACAACTGAGCAACTGAACTCAACTCAACTAGCCCAAGGTCACAAAGCAATAAGGTGCGAACCTAGGCTGATCTGGAAACCATATTTTAAAACCGCCTTTATCCTCGTGTGAATGGAAAGTGAAGGAATGGTAATCATTAGAAATGTATGTAAAGCACACGGGAATCGGAAACACTGATTAAAGCCCATAACGGAACCAAGAAAACTAATAAATTGTCTTTAAGAGGATGTCAATACTGTGCAACCAATTTCTGGACGTTGAATATGTCATGGTTCCAGAAAGAATGGCATGCTTAATGTTGAAAATGGATCTGTCTATGTGAGGTAATCTTGATATAGGATATGAAATAAGTTATATGAACCCATGTTGCTATAGGAACTCCCCGAACTAATACCATGAGTTCCTTAACTAGATAGCATCCTAATAGTAGCATTTCAGCAACACTTAGCTGACTTCTCCATCTAAACAATCTAAATGCAATTCTGGAAAATGTGTTTTATGACCTTGAACAAGGCACTTCAGATCCCTGAGCTTTTTTTCCTTGACTTTAAATGAAGCCATAAAATATGACCTCTAATGTCCTTTACATGTTATGTAAAGAATGTTGAATGATTTTCTGTCCAGACTTGATGACTTGAGAGCAGGAAGCCTGCTTTTTTTTTTTTAATTCGTCATTTCTTACTATTCCAAAATCCACTGAGTAAGGCAACTTCACAGCTTCCTGAATCTGCGTGCTTTCAGATTACAATCATGTTAAGTTTGGCACATCAAATTCAAATAAAAAACTGCCAAGTCAGCAGCGGGGAGCCAGATGTTATGGTTCTGAGATAAGAGGGACTCTTCTTTCTGCAGCTTCAGACCTGGACTGCCAGGCTTGGGCCACTGGCTGAGAGCACAGCCAGCAGAGTCCAGGGTCGTAGCTGGGGAATCCAGGCAGGTTACCTCGCTTCTCTGCACCTCAGTTTCTCACCTGTAAAATGGAGATAATCGTCTACCTCGTAAGTTGCAGCAGAAAACTGAGCTCCTATAATAAGCCTGGAGAAGAGTGCCTGCCATGTGTTGGTTGGTTGTTGCCATTTCCTGTGTTAAGAAAAAACGGGAGCTTGAAGGAGGTCGGGTGGAAGCCTGGGCAGGATCACAGCAGGAGAGTTGCTCGGTGACGGCCTCGAAGATGCTTCTACCAGTCAGCATTAGTGCCAGTGTGAACCGAGTGTCTTCATGATGTGAAAGGGCCCCACTTCAGTTATTTTATTGTGCCTTGTGTTTCAATTCCCAGGTGCCCAAGGCAATATGCTGCTGCTGCTGCTGCTAAGTCGCTTCAGTCGTGTCCGACTCTGTGCGACCCACAGATGGCAGCCCACTGGGCTCCACCATCCCTGGGATTCTCCAGGCAAGAACACTGGAGTGGGTTGCCATGTCCTTCTCCAACGCATGAAAGTGAAAAGTGAAAGTGAAGTCGCTCAGTCGTGTCTGACTCAGTGACCCCATAGACTGCAGCCCACCAGGCTCTCCAGCCATTGGAGTTTCCAGGCAAGAGTACTGGAGTGGGATGCCATTGCCTTCTCCGCAAGGCAATATAGGACTTCCTTATTTTTCCTTCAACTGCAAAATAAAACTACCCACCCACTGGAAAAGGAACATCTCCATTAAGATCTGATCTGGATTATAGAACAGTTCCCGCTCAAGGTGCACAAGGACTGCACATCCTGCTAAACCCAGAGCTCCCACACCCCTCCCTAGGGAAAGGAACTGCAGACACACAACCAGGGAGGGTCTTCACTGCGCACACAATCAGTTCCCTGCACCTGGCCATTCTCGGGATCCCCTGACCGCCAGCAGCGCGGGAGAGCGAGCCCTAGAAACCAAGCAGCAGGCAGGGAACACAGCCTGAGCAAGCCGGCCGCCAGCAACAGCTTGTGGTGGGAGCAGGAGCATCCCGAACTGGGGCGCAGCTCTTCCAGCGCGGCGAGAGGCCAAGGGCAGAATCACGCACAGCGGCGGGTGAGCCTTGCACAGTGGCTGCGGCGCCCGCGGCTGAGGGGCTGGAGGGAGAGCCTTCAACATCAGCCGGCAGCTCTTCTGAGGCATCTGGATTCTCAGAAAGTGGTGAGAAGCGCAAGATGCAGGAGAAAGCTTGGTAAAAATGCTGTGCCCCTGCCCCTTCCCCCACCCTATTTCCTCTGTGAGCTCTTGAAACGGGTGGTGGTGGTTGGTGCCTAAGTCATGTCTGACTCTTTGCAACCCCATGGACTGTAGCCCGCCAGGCTTCTCTGTCCATAGGATTCTCCAGGCAAGAATACTGGAGTGGGTAGCCATTCCCTTCTCTGGGAGATCTTCCCAACCCAGGAATCCAACCCAGGTCTCCTGCATTGCAGGCAGATTCTTTACCAACTAAGCCATAAACTAAGCCATAAGCTCTGGTTTATGGGAGACTGGAAGAGTAGAAGGTTGGTGAATCTGTTAAGAGACTGGCAGTCACCCGTGAGGAGAGAAGACTCTAGACCAGAGTGCTGCTGCTAAGTCTCTTTGGTCGTGTCTGACTGTGCGACCCCATAGACGGCAGCCCACCAGGCTCCCCCCGTCCCTGGGATTCTCCAGGCAAGAACACTGGAGTGGGTTGCCATTTCCTTCTCCAGTGCATGAAAGAGAAAAGTGAAAGTGAAGTCGCTCAGTCGTGTCCGACTCTTAGCGACCCCATGGACTGCAGCCCACCAGGCTCCTCCGTCCATGGGAGTTTCCAGGCAAGAGTTCTGGAGTGGGCTGCCATTGCCTTCTCCATAGACCAGAGTAGTAGTAGCAATTTTGGCTAAACAGCCATCAAGAGTTTCTCCCTGCCAGTGTGTAGGCAAATTCTTCTGAGTCAGCTTGATAAATTTGAAAATGTGACCCACTCCCCCTCCCCTTGGAAGTTATTTTTGCTCTATGTTAAATTATTATTTTGCTCTACATCTCAGTCTTGACATTTTGTTATTGATAGGTCAGCCTCACTTAGAATTGCAATAACTCTACAGTGGCATTTCATGATGGTCAAATGAATGACAACAACAAAGCAAATTATTAAAACTCAGTGTTGGGAGGAATTCAAAGAAGCCCACTCTTAACAGTGCCAAGGGTAGGACAAACGGATACTTCTTGAGGGTAACCTAAATACAGAACAAGAGCCGTGAAAATGACCATACCAGTTGACACAGTAATATTCTTGGAAGTTTGTTTTGAGGAAATAATTTTAAATGAAAGATATTTATGGCCGTGTTACTTGTAAATAGCTCCAAATTGGAAATACCCAAAATAAATCCACTAACTTAGAAATGGCAAAGATAACTATGATAGATTCTGTGAAAAGCTACTCAGTACAATGACAATATATAAAAGATTTTTACAAAGAAAAAAAGTGCACCGTATAGTTGGAGTAAAAGGGACTTCTGGCAATAAAGCCGGGAGAGGGTAGAGAATGGTGTTTCATTTGAGCAGAACGTGAGGCTTGTGAAAGGGGAAGGGACGTGCAACTCCACTTGGAAGGGTGTGAGTGCCAGGATCAACAACGACGAGGTATGTAGATTTAAACACAAACCACGGGATGTCTCTGGTGGTCCAGTGGGTAAGACTCCATGTTCCCAATGCAGGGGCCCAGGCTCTACCCCTGGTCAGGGAACTAGATCCCACACGCTGCAACTAAGAGGTCATATGCCTCAGCTAAGACCCAGTATGGCCAAATAAATAAATAAATGTTTAAAAAATAAACAGAAACCAAGACCTGAAAACTCAGGAGGTCGTGATGTGAAGTGAAATTCTCCCAGTCATGTCCGACTCTTTGCAACCCCATGGATTATACAGTCCATGGAATTCTCCAGGCCAGAATACTGGAGTGGATAGCCTTTCACATCTCCAGGGGATCTTCCCAACCCAGGGATCAAACCCAGGTCTCCCACATTGCAGGTGGATTCTTTACTGGCTGAGCCGCAAGAGAAGCCCAAGGATATGGAGTGGGTAGCCTATCCCTTCTCCGGTGGATCTTCCCGACCCAGGACTTGAACCGGGGTATCTTGGACTGCAGGCAGATTCTTTACCAACTGAGGCGTCAGGGAAGCCCAGGAGGTCATAGTCATAAACAATTGGAAGACTGCAGAAGAGGAGGTGGCGTGGAGTGCGGCTGATCACCCCAGTGGGCATGGGCCCAGTGGCCGGTCCTCTCTCTGCCCCTCCCGTGAGTGGCTAATGAAAGAGAGCCCTGAAGCCGGAAGCCAGCGTGCAGGTCAGTGGCTTAGAGCAGGCAGGACTCTGAACAGGAAATGGCGAAGACAGCCTTTCTAGCTGCCAAAGGAAGTTGACGTAATGAAGACAGGGCTGCTCTGGGAAGATGTTGCTCAATTATTAAGACCTGACACTTCAGATCACCTTTGAAAAAGAAGCCCAGGTGGTAACTTGAAAAGGTAAGACGCAGGTCGAGAGGATTAGTTAGAACAATACAGGTGAAGCCCTGTGCCAACTAGGAAAGGCCTCCTCTGGAGACCAGGGAGTCACTCTATGGAAAAGGCTGCAAAGTTAGCTGGTGTGTTCTTAATTCCAACCCTACATGGATAGGTGGCTTTATAAATTCTTTCAGTTCTAGTTTTGAACAACTAGTGGCAAAATCGTATGCTTGTATCTTTGACTCTTTTTCAAGAGATTTCTCGTGATCTTTAAGCCAGCCTATTTAAATGAATCGATTGAATTAGAGAAACAGTCTAAAACACCAAATCAGCCATGATTGGCTCCATGAGGTTTGTATTCTGAGTATTTTAATCGCACGACCACTCCATTTCATCATTCGTGCATTCAGGGCAATCTGGAGAGGAGTACGTTGGATAAAGCGTAAGGAAATAGAAAGGTACAGAACGCTATAGATGACAGAAATAGAGAAATATGAAAGTAGGGACACGTTATACAGATTGTCCTTCCTGCTGACCACAGTGAGTAAATTACTCACCTCTTTGCAAAGAACAACGTTTGATCTGTCTTGTCTAAGCGTATCACGCGGCTTCGTGAGGCCGGTACATTCTGCTCGCGGGGGACTTGCACTCACATGTCTCCTTATGGGTTGGCTCGCCAGCCAGGACTCCGCTTCTGCTTCATGCTTCAGAGAGATCAAGTTTCAGTTCCCGTTGTTTGACTCTTCTGTACCTCCCCTCAACGCACCCACCTTCTGTGTCTTATAAAAATGAACACTTTCTTTTGATTTTCTTCTTGTAAACACTGGTCTAAGGCTGTTCTCTCTCCCTGCTGCTGTGAACCATCACGTGTGGCATTAAGCTCAGTTGTCTGAAGAGACAGAGCAGGACTTCTGGCTGAGAAAGGTAGTCATCCTGACTTGATACCAGTTTATCCTTGTGATGAAAATACCATTTCATTTTTGATGGCCTTAATTTAGCATTTATCCTGGGGGATGGGTTTTGTGTTGCCTATATAAACACACGCACACACACACACACACACACACACACACACACACACAGAGCCTAGTTCTTTTTAGGCACTTCTCCAGCTGTGAGTTTAGCAAGCCTTTCTGGTAATGGGGAGACAGACAGAATTACTGCTCCAAACATTCCCCTGCCACTGATCCAAAACATGTGTTATCATATCACACGCTGTAAATTGATTCCGAATTCTTGCCAACGGGGCAGAGTCTGCATTCCAAATACCTAAGACCCTGGGACAGTGAATTGTAAAAGAGAAATATGCCATGCTTCCTTCTTTAGTTTGAAGTGAGCACAAGTAAGTTTGCTAAACATATTTGAGTCTCAGAATATGTTTTGGTTTTTTTTTTTCCTGAAAACTGAGAACAAGCCCACGAAATCTCTATACCTCAGTGAAAACAGACTTTATCCTGAAAGCCCCCAGGTCCCCTGATTGTTAACGTCACTTCCAATCTCTTGGTGAAGGGTGGTTGACAGGAAGGAGGGCAAGATGGGGGCGGGGGGCGGTTCGCATTTAAGATAATAAAATGACTCTTGTTCAACTGGTGAGAGACATAAACAGTCTGACCATGATGGTCTCCTGGGAGAAGAGGTCTAGGATTTCAAATGGTATTTAAACAGTTGCAGAATCTCTGAAATTACTCTGGAAATTAACTCCTAGCCCAGATGGTAATGTGAGGAATAAACATCTATTTTCAGTCCTGTGCTGTCCTGTATGAATGCCCTGAGCATTTGTCAATTTATTTCATGTTCATAATAATTGTAGATTATGGAACAAATATCTCCAAAACGTCTCTTTATTTTTGTGACTCTTGAGGACTGAAGGGTGGGAACTGGGAGAAGAGAGTAAGTGTCACTAGGAACTTGGCATTGGGAACAGCCTGGGGATAAACAGGCAGGCTGGTTGATCTCCTCAGAAGTTCAAAGTCCCAACTTGGTTACCATGGTGATGCCATTCCACTCCATAATTTCACCTGACAAGGTCTCCATTGTGTCTTCACTCCTGAAGACTAGCCCATCCCACTCTTCTCTGATCCAGGCCTTCCTCATTAAGTCCTAAGAAATAATCATAAATGCACACATAGGTACAGGGAGTTAATACTTGTGACAAACGAGTTGATGCCACTAGTGGGTGAATTGCCAGATCAGTTACTCAAACTTTATAGCCGTGGCATATTCTCAAATCTCACTGTACGTGGAAGAGTGGTGGTATCGTGGTGCATGGCTTGGTTTTCCCCGAGAGTAACAGCTAGTGCTAACTAATAAACTCTGGCTAGCTGCATAATTATCCCAGTTGATTTTCAGGTTGGTCTGGTATAATAGCGACATTATCTGCCAGCCTTGGGGAGGCCTGGCTTCCAGAACCAGTTTGTGGTCAGCGAGCTGAGTGATTTCTACTCACACTCTCGAGGGCTCTAGTTCTTTAACATTAAGGTGGAGGAGTCAGGCTGGTATTGCAGCCTGAAGCTGTCCCATAGGTCTCAAGTCCAAGGATTCTTTTCCTTATTGTTTCTTTCTTCTCTGAGATTAAAGCTTTTACTGTACATTTCTAGGCAGATTTGTTTGATCTTGCTAATTTCAAACCTTTAGGAAATGAAAATAATAATGTTTGAAAGAGGAAGAGGATATTCTCAAAATAAAGGAATTTGAAGCTTATTATACAATTTTTAAAGGTGTAATTATGTTTATAGAAAAGAATGATTCAAGTCTGTTTAAGTATAATAGGTGTTTACATTTCCTGAAAAGTCAAGTTGTGAATCATGTTTATAAAACTAGATTTAAAGTCTATAGCAACATAGGCGGATTCTTCTTAGGTCAAGACATGTCTATATATTAGAAGTCTCTCTTGAGGAATGTTCTCCTGTGTTTATTTCTTTGCATCTTGATACAGGGCTTCCCTGGCGGCTCAGCAGTAAAGAATCCGCCGGCTGATGCAGGAGACGTAAAAGACGGGTTCGATCCTTGACTGGGGAAGATCCCCTGGGGGAGGGCATGGCAACCCACTCCAGAATTCTTGCCTGGAGAACCCCATGGACAGAGGAGACTGGCGGGCTACAGTCCATGGGGTCGCAAAGGACCAGACACCACTGAAGTGACTCAGCACACACGCACGCCCACCCTGTTACAACATGTCATGGTCTGCATTTTGCTATAAAAGCCACTGACTGTAAGTACTCGGATTCGTTGACCTGGGTCCCACCATAGAATGTTGGAAAGAAGGAGGTCTGCTCTAGCTGGTTGTGAGATGAGAATATTTAAGAAGCATTTGTAAAAAGGGCTGGAGGAAATTCTCCTGTGTAACTTGGAGGAGGAGATGATTGTTGGTGGTGTAGCGGCACACAGGAATGGATCATTTTTAATAGGGAGTGAAGGTAGGACTCCTTCAAAAGATGACATTTGAGCAGAGTTAACTTGGCAACTATCTGGGGGAAGAGCATTTAGGGCAGAGTATGGTCCAGGGCCAGGACAGGGGCATGCCTGTGGGAGGCCAGGGTGGTGAGAGAGAGAGTTTGGAAGATGAGCTCAGAGGCTGAAGAGTCGGGTGGAGTGAGCCTGGCCTCCTGGGGCATTGTCAGGGCTTTTGCTTTGCAAAGAGATGGGGAGTCAGGAAGGACTTTTCAGCAGAGTGACCTGATCTGATGGGCATTTGGGGGGGTCCTCCTGGCGCAGTGTTGGGGGTAGGCTAAGGGCAAGGACCAGACAGCCCGTGTGAGGTCCCAGTTGAGCTGGTCATCTAGCTTAGAGGTTATAGTGACTTGGAGCAGATGTGAGCAGGAGGGGAGTCGGAGATAGTCAGATACCAGATTTTAAAAGAAGAGTTTGTGGGATGTGACTTTTAAAAGTGAAGCCAAGGATGGTTCCAAGCAACCCCAAAAGCGGAGTCGCCCTCACCTAAGATGGTGATAAAATAAAACTTCCAACTCCCCCCCCAAGTCTGTAGTTTCCCATTTTGAAAACGGTCAGGGGACCTTCCCTGGTGGTCCACTGGTGAGGAACCTGCCCAACAATGCAGGGGACACAGGTTCAACCCCTGGTCCGGAAACTAGGGTCTCACATGCCACGGGTCAACTGAGCCCCACACGCCGACTGTGGGAGCCCGTGTGCCCTGGAGCCTGTGCTCCGCAGCAGGAGAAGCCCCCACCAGTAAGAGAAGACCAGAGAGGAGGCCCCGCCGGCTGCAACTAGAGAAAGCCCTCACAGCAACAAGGACCCAGCACAGTCAAAAATAAATAAATAAAATTGAAAAATAATTTGTTGCTTTTTCAGTCACTCGCTCGTGTCTGACTCTTTGTGACCCCATGGACTGCAGCACGCCAGGCTTCCCTGTCCTTCACCATCTCCCAGGGCTTGCTCAAACTCATGTCCGTTGAGTGGGTGATGTCATCCAAGCATCTCATCTGTTGTCCCCTTCTCCTGCCCTGAATCTTTCCCAGCATCAGGGTCTTTTCCAATGAGTCAGCTCTTCACATCAGGTGGCCAAAGTATTGGAGTTTCAGCTTCAACATCAGTCCTTCCAATGAACACCCAGGACTGATCTCCTTTAGGATGGACTGGTTGGATCTCAGGTTGCTGAAGTAGCCACTTTCATTTCAATTATCACTTCAGTTTGTTCACAAGCTTGTCTCTTTTTTCACACCATTCTGTGTGAGAACCCATCTCTTCCCTTCTCTCTCTGCACGCCTCTAAAGGCCTAGTTCAAGTTCCAAATCCTGGAGAATGTCTCCCCTGACTGCATCCCCAGCAAGATGTTTCTGCTGATCTCTTCAATGTGCTTATCTATAAAGGCTTATTTTAATCAAGTAATAATATTCATGGGATGACTGTTGAGTTTGTTTCCTCAACAGCTATTTCTCCCTTCAGTTTTTAATCTTCTGCTTCTTCCCCCCAACTCCCTCCATTTATTGAGATACAATTGACATGAACTAAAGCAGGTTAGACATAAGAGACTCATGTCTGATCCCTGGGTGGGGAAGATTCCCTAGAGGAGGGCATGGCAACCCTCTCCAGTATTCTTGCCTGGAGAATCCCATGGACAGAGAAGCCTGGCAGGCTACAGTCCATGTGGTCTCAAAGAGCTGGACACGACTGAGCGACTTAGCACGCACATAGCATTAGTTTTGGGCTTCCCTGGTGGCTCAGATGGTAAAGTATCCGCCTGCACTGCAGAAGACCAGGGTTTAGTTCCCAGGTCGGGAGGATCTCCTGGAGAAGGAAATGGTTACCCACTCCAGTATTTTTCCCTAAAGAATCTCAGGGTATCCTGTCTGACAGGCTATAGTCCATAGTGTATTGGAGAGTGGACGTAACTGAGTGACTAAGCACACTCACGGTATTCGTCTTGGGTGCACTATACAGTGATTTCATGTATGTGTACGTCGTGAAATAAGCTTAGCCAACACTCACCGCCTCACATAGTTACAAATGTTTTCTGTGTAATGAGACCTTTAAGACCCGCTCTTAGCCACTTCCAAGCATGTAATATATTGCTCACTACCGTCACCATGCTGCACATTACATTCCCAAGACCTATTCATCTTACGGCAGGAGTTTCTAATTACGGACTCCCTTTGCCTGTTTCACTCACTTACCATCCCCGACGTCTGGCAGGCACCCATTTTCCTGTCCATTCTTCAGGTGGTTCTCTTTTTTTTTAACATTTAAAAATTTATTTATTTACTTGTGTTGGTCTTAGTTGCGGTACGTGGGGTCTTGGTTGCGTTGTGTAGGATCTTTTGTTGTGGCTCAAGGACGCAGAAGTTGCTCTGAGACGTGGGATTTTAGTTCCCCAACAGGGATCAAACACGCATCCTTTGCATTGCAAGGTAGATTCTTCCCCACTGGACCACTGGGAAGTCCCATTCTTCAGCGCCTCCTTTCACTCCTCTTCCTCACTGAGAAGTCACTCAGCAGTGACTGCCACAGTCTGCGTTCCCTCAGACTTTGTCTGTCGTGCCCCAGGCCTGTGCTGCGCCTTCAAGCCTGACCTCCTGCATCCCGCCCCGGGGTCTCTTCCTTCGGTTGCCCCTGGAAACCGCTGGGACGGCTGGTCATCATGAGACGTTTCAAGACAGTTAGTGATGAGAGCCCTGCTGACTCGCTGCTCGGGCTCCTGGCGCAGGGCTTGGAACGGAGGCGTTTCGGGGCTGTGCGTGTTGCACAGGGGTGAGCAGATTCTGAGTCCACACAGCGCTCAGCTCCCAGAGAAACATCCCGGAGCCCGGAAGGGCGGCTCACCTGTCGCGGTGCAGGAGGTAAAGAACTCGGGGGGAAATGCTGGTGTCATCTCCACTCACTTGTCCTGCTGTTTTGGCATCTGTATCACAGGGAGCGAGGCAGTGAACTTTACAAGGGAGCAGGGAATCTCCAGTTCCCAGGCTCACTGTTTCTCTCCCCCCAAGGAAAGGTTCTGGGCTCCCCATCCCGGCACATGCTTCTGACTCCCACCCCCGCCTGTGTCTCTCGGCCCGGCTTCTCTTCTGAGCATCGTATTACTGACCACAAACCCACGGCTGTCCCTGGAAATGTGTAGGCTCCTCAGACTCCAAGTATTCAGAATCAAATGAGTAATCTCTCCTTCCCTGGCTGTTTCTCTTCTTCGATTACGTCTCTTGGTTTTGGGCTCAGTGTCAAACTAAACTAGAAACTTGATGTCATTTTCACCTCTTTCTATTCTCTTAATACTAGTTGTAGCGCTACTCCGACTTTCCCCATAAATGTCTGGCCCTCTATTCCCTGCTCACAAAAGGGCTGATGCGTGTTCCCTGAAATGCCCACCTTGATGTTGCCACCAGGGATCCCGCTAAGGCACAGACTCGACCGTTTCTCTGCTTTAAAACTTTGAATGGGCTCCTCCTGTGTATGCGATCACGTCCGCCTTCTTAGCAGAGCCTGCGAGGCTGTCCTCCATGAAGCCTGGCCACACTTCAGCACTTCTTTACTCCCTCCCCTCCCCTACTCACCCCAAGTTTGCATTTCTGGTCTCACTGAATTTCCCAGTTCTCTGTTTTTCTCTATTGTGCTCTTTTCACCCAGAGTAACTTAGTCCTTTCTTTCTTTCTTTTTTTTGGCTGCACCATGCAGCATGTGGGATCTTAGTTCCCCAACCAGGAATTGAATCCATGCCCCCTGCCAAGGAAGAGTGGATTCTCAACCACTGGACTGCCAGGGATGTCCTATCTACTCACCTTTCAAGACGAAACAATGACGATCTGTAATTTTGAAAATAAATACAGCAGAGATCACCCTATGCCTAGTAGTGTGCAAAGCTAAGATCTGTCACAGGCGCCCCTGCCCTCAGGAGCAGCAGAGTGGCGGAGCCAGGTGGATGGACAGCGGCTTTTGTAACCACACAAAATGACCAGTGCTGGTGGGCCAGTCCTCATCACCTGGGAGTGCCTTATTATTCTCCACTCTCTCAAGAGGGCTGGCACCTCTCTTGTCCATAGGGGCAGAGCTCTTCACCATCTTCTCTCTGTTCGCCTCAAGTATACTTGATCACCCTTTTTTTATTTTACTGGTCTTTGGACCCCTAGCCCCGGTACGTCTTCTGCATGTGTTTCAGAACCCGTGTCGGTATCCTCAGGAACACTGATCAGATCCACCCACGTCCTCCACTAGACTCGATCCAGACGGCATCAGCATGGGGATGGCAGCCGCAGACGTCCCCTCCCAGCGTCCTCCAATAGGTCTACAATGAATGTCATTTCTCTAGCAAACTTTCTAAATCTTTTTTAAACCTCTGACCCATTTTTATCATGTCTTTCTCCTACAGAATCTATAGTGGTTTCCGGTGGCTGAGAAGGGAGTATAACCCGGTTACCAAGTCACTGATTCCTTCGCTTCCACCCTGATGGTGGGGAGAGGAGAATGTCACCCAGAACTGGCGCCGAAGGGCTCAGATTCATCCCATTGGTTACATTCACTGAGGTTAAGAGTCCCTCTTCTGAGACACAAATGTGTCTATCTGGCGTTCAGACTTAGAGCACAGTATTTCAACCAAGTAATTTCAAGCACATGTTGACTTTGAAGCGCGTGGCGGCCATGGCTTGCATATGTGTAGGGAAGGCGATCTGATGCTTTTCCAGTTCTGAGGAACTGGGATCTTTACTTGAAGGGCATACCTAAGACAAAGTGTGGTTTGAGAATATACTTGTTCTGGGTGTGGTTGTGTTGGTGTGAAGGGGCAGGGCACCTGGAGGACACTGAACAATCAGGATTGTGCCCACGGAGGGTGACAAGCAGGGAAAGTTCAGGGAAAAGAGAACTAATTAATAGATTCTTCTCTCCCTTTAATTATTTAATTCTTATTTAGGATTCTGACAGTACACATTCTTTGCAAACCAATTGTACATCTTTTGGGGTGGTCACAACCTAGAGGATACAAGTCAAATTCAAACTCATTCAGAACTTCCGCTTCCCCACTTGAATCTTAGGTCACAAGTTACCTGCACTCTAACTTGCCATACCTGCCCTTACTTCTGATTTTGGACTGCTGTGCTTACCCAGGGCTAGAACGTTACCTAAGACCTACCACCTCTCATTCATTTACTCAGTGAACAAATATTCACTGAGGGCCCATGTTTGTGGGATGACGCTGGGAGGGACCACGAGCACCCATGTGCATCAAGGAGGTCTCCACGGCAACCTTGCTCGTTTGGGTGCTTTCTCCTCCATTAAAATTTTATTAATAGTCCAGCCAATGTTCCTTTCTATTTTATTAAAGATTTTTTTTCATGGGGACCACTTTTAAAGTCTTTATTGAATTTGTTACAATATTGCTTCTGTTTTTATGTTCTGTTTTTTGGCCATGAGGCATGTGGGATCTTAGCTCTTTGACCAGGGATCATACCTCTGCATTGGAAGGGGAAGTCTCAGCCCCTGGATCGCCAGGGAAATCCCTGAGCCTATATTTTCTGAACCAAAAAACAAGCAAAACACCTGCCATGAGGTATGATGATGGATCAGGATATATGAAATCCAGTCTGCTCTGGAAAGTGTAGGGCTTCCAAGGTGGTGCTATTGGTAAACAACCAGCCTGCCAATGCAGGAAACCTAAGAGACACAGGTTCGATCTCTGAGTGGGGACGATCCTCTGAAGGAGGGCATGGCAACCCACTCCAGTATTCTTGCCTGGAGAAGCCCATGGACAGAGGAGCCTGGCAGACTATCATCTATAGGGTCACAAAGAGTTGGACACGACTGAAGTGACATACTGTTCATACTGTTCATGGGGTTCTCAAGGCAGGAATACTGAAGCGGTTTGCCATTCCCTTCTCCAGTGGACCACATTCTGTCAGACCTCTCCACCATGACCCGCCCATCTTGGGTTGCCCCGCGGACATGGCTTGGTTTCATTGAGTTAGACAAGGCTGTGGTCCTAGTGTGATTAGATTGACTAGTTTTCTGTGAGTATGGTTTCAGTGTGTCTGCCCTCTGATGCCCTCTTGCAACACCTACCATCTTACTTGGGTTTCTCTTACCTTGGGTGTGGGGTGTCTCCTCACGGCTGCTTCAGCAAAGCACAGCCGCTGCTCCTTACCTTGGACGAGGGGTATCTCCTTATCGCCACCCTTCCTGACTTTCAGCGTGGGATAACTCCTCTAGGCCCTCCTGCGCCACCGTTCCTTGGACGTTAGGACTCACTTTCACCTTCTCAGAAGGCCTGGTTAGGAGCCCATCTTTGGATCTCTTACGTTGCTTGTTGAATTGGGCATCGCTTCTGCAGGGAGCAGCCTCCTCCCCAGGCTGCCTGGCTTTTGACTCACGGCTGCTTCAGCAAAGCACAGCCGCTGCTCCTTACCTTGGACGAGGGGTATCTCCTTATCGCCGCCCTTCCTGACTTTCAGCGTGGGATAACTCCTCTAGGCCCTCCTGTGCCACCGTTCCTTGGACGTTAGGACTCACTTTCACCTTCTCAGAAGGCCTGGTTAGGAGCCCATTTTTGGATCTCTTACGTTGCTTGTTGAATTGGGCATCGCTTCTGCAGGGAGCAGCCTCCTCCCCAGGCTGCCTGGCTTTTGGAAGAAGGTGTCCTCTTGCCAGGAGCTGGGGAAGCAGCAGGGAAGAAATAGCTGTCTGTCACTAGTTGTGACAGCGGCATGTCACTGGGTCCCTCGGAAACTGGGCTCCAGGGTCCTCTAACAAACCAGCCAGTAGCTGCTGGGCCCCAGTCTAGGATGCTGGGCCTGTAATTACTAACGCCGCCTCACTTGAGGGGAAAGCGCTGCTGCGTGTGTTGAGTGAACTCCGGGAGTTGGTGACGGACAGGGAGGCCTGGTGTGCTGCGATTCATGGGGTCGCAAAGAGTGGGACACGACTGAGCAACTGAACTGAACTGAACTGAAGTGACATAGCACGCACGCACGCTGCTCTGGAAAGCATAACCAGCATCCTCCTTTCTGAGCATACAGACGTACTGTCTCCACTAAGAGCAGGAACTAAGGAAAGAAACGTTTTTTCTATTAGTAGACAAAGAAAGGGGAGTCACCTAGCTTGGGGGACAGCAGGTTTAGGATAAACTTAATCATGATCTTTAAAAGACTACAGAGGAGCAATGGACCATTATGAAAAAGACACAGTCTTCTAGCTACTCCATGTTAGAATCTGTGTTTTTAGAAAGGGATGACGGTGACGGTTTAGTCTCTAAGTCTTGTACGACTGTACGGTCCATGCGACCCCATGGACTGTAGTCCACCAGACTCCTCTGTCCATGGGATTTTCCAGGCAAGGATATGAGTGGGTTGCCTTTCTTTCTCCAGGGGATCTTGCCGACCCAGAGATCAAACCCGGGTCTCCCACATTGCAAGTGGTTTTCTGCATTTCAGGTAGATTCTTTATCAACAGAGGCACCAGGGAAGCCCCAAAAAGGAGTGATAGAAAACTCATAATTTTGTGAACTTGAAAAATGAAAGGTCCCTGAACACTATATGCAGGGTGTGATTTATACAAAATAGGAAGGAGCCTCTGCATTCAGAGGAGTAAAGGATTTTTAAAATAGCCATCAAATGTACTTAATGCCTCTGAACTGTGCTCCTAAAAATGGTCAAAATGGTAAATTTACATTAGATATATTTTAAACACACACACACACATATCCATGAAAGAAGGCTAGAGCTAACACACTTCCAATTGTTAAGTATGTCCCTTTTAGGAAAACTATTTCATAGCACTCAAAATATACCCTGGTAGCTTGGTTGTTAAAGAATCCACCTTTAATGCAGGAGACCTCAGTTTGATTCCTGGGTTAGGAAGATCAACTGGAAAGGGGATAGGCTACCCACTCCAGTATTCTTGGGCTTCTCTGGTGGCTCAGCTGGTAAAGAATCCACCTGCAATGTGGGAGACCTGGGTTTGATCCTTGGGTTGGGAAGATCCCCTGGAGAAGGGAATGGCTGCCTACTCCAGTGTTCTGGCTTGGAGAATTCCATGGACTGTATAGTCCAGAGAGTCACAAAGACTCAGACACGACTGAATGACTTTCATTTCACTTTAAAATATATCAACTCCCAATATTTCTAAGGCTCATATAATATCCTCAGTTTTCCTGCAAAAGCAGAGCACCCTAAAAAGGAGAAACACAAACTGTTAGCACATAGCCTTCTGGCTTGAATCCAGATGCAGAATGATTGGATATCGTGGTCAAAGCATTGTCTCTTTAACTTCATCTGTGCAGAATTTCAGTCAAGGCTGAGGAAGAGTATGCCTGTGAGGTTGGCTGGGTTGGACAGTATTTTTTACATCAGATAAAAACATCTAAGAACTGAGTGGAGAAATATGCATTCTTGGGCGCTCTTCATTCTTGACTTTTCCCCTTCCAGATCCTCTTTCCTCCACTCCTGAAGCCAAAACTCGCTTCCACTTTGTCCATGAAACAATCAGGAGCCTAACTTGTAAACTGAAACTACAGTGGCTACACCGTTTTGTCTCCCAACCGTCTTGACAAGAACACTGACTTTCTTATCTTGCTTGAAAACAGAAACCTTTTCTAGTTTCAACCTTCCAGAAAATGATGTCAAATTAAAACAGCTCAGGATGAGACCTCCCTGATGGTCCAGTGGTTCAGACTTGGAGCTTCTCTCATGCAGGAGGCATGGGTCTGATCCCTGGTCGGACAGCTAAGATCCTGCAGGCCTGCCGCCTCAGTAGGGTGAAAGAAAAATAAAAAGACTTAAAAAAAAAAATCTATGAAAACAAAAAACAAGACAAAACAAAAAACACCAACTCAGGATGACTTGTAAGAAACACAAAAGTGTTCCCTCAAAAGAAAATCTTCTCTAAATCTTTAAGAATTTACCTCAATGGATATATCTATATATCTAAAAATCTTTAAAAGGTCAAAAAAGTCGTGTCTCCCATCCCCCTATTGTAGTCCTTTGAATTATTTCCATGGGTACTGTGTCTGTGCATTGCCTGCTATAAACGCTCCTGTTTTTTCAGGCTCCTGCTCTGGGTGTGATGAGATGGGCCGGTGGGTTACTGACAAGCCCTGCCTCATTTCACAACAGAGACTCCAGAGTCCACTGAGTTTGGGAGATGATTTTCAGAGCCAGCTGGTCATTTCAAAACACAAAGTTTCACTCAGCTTGCCGTTCCTGCAGGCACCCTACCTACAGTGACTTAAAGAAGAAGGACTTTTTGATTTGTAGGGAATAAGGTCAAAAGCCACTTCAAAAGCATCTTTAGAGCTGGTAGTTCAGTTCAGATCAGTCGCTCAGTCATGTCACTCTTTGTGATCCCATGGACTGCAGCACGCCAGGCTTCTCTGTTCATCACCAGTCCCCAAAGCTTGCTCAAACTCATGTCCATCGAGTTAGTGATGTCATCCAACCATCTCATCCTCGGTTATCCCCTTCTCCTCCTGCCTTCAATCTTTCCCAGCATCAGGGTCTTTTCTAATGAGTCAGTTCTTCGAAGTTTTTAGAGCTAGTAAGGTGAGTCTTATTTCAGTAAAAAGCATAAACTTTTGAAATTAAGGTTAGAGCTGAGAGGAGAAAAGTTACAAATTTCTTTAATTCATTTGCTTTAAAAACCAGAACCCAGCTCAAAAATAAAAGTGTCCAAAATCTGGGTCCAAGAAAGGTATTCCTGAGTCAGGAATTCTACTCGAAAGATCAGAGGCATGCCTTGTCCCTTTTTTTATGCTCCCATATGTTATACTCTTATAGGGCCTCTGGGGCAAAGAGAGAAGTGGTGGGGCAGGAGTCAAGGGAACTGAGGCTTAAGCTCAGTGCTCAGTCTCAGCCATTAATGGATGGCCTCTTGTCTGTGAGATTAAAAAGAACCTATCCCAGGAACTAAGAGCCCTTGAACAAGGCCTTTAAAGTAGAGCCTCTCTTGCAACCAAATAAATGTTTTAAAATGTATTTGCTGCTGCAGCAGTTTTTAAAAAGTGATATATCACTTTTTTTTTTTTAAGAAAATAAGACTTTGCATCATGCTGCTAAGTCGCTTCAGTCGTGTCCAACTCTGTGTGACCCCATAGACGGCAGCCCACCAGGCTCCCCCGTCCCTGGGATTCTCCAGGCAAGAACACTGGAATGGGTTGCCATTTCCTTCTCCAATGCATGAAAGTGAAAAGTGAAAGTGAAGTCACTCAGGCGTGTCCGACTCTTAGCAACCCCATGGACTGCAGCCTACCAGGCTCCTCCATCCATGGGATTTTCCAGGCAAGAGTACTGGAGTGGGTTGCCATGTCCTTCTCCAAGCATGTACATTATGCTAAATTAAACAAGCCAGTCACAAAAGAGTGCTGATTCCACTTGTGTGAAGGATCTAGAAGCGTCAATTCATAGGATGTATTCAATAGAATTGTGAAGTTGCCAGGGGCTGGGGAAGGGGAAATGTGAGTTATTGTTTAATAGGTTCAGATTCTCCGTTTGGGAAGATAAAAATATTCTGGACACGGATGGTGGTGATGGTGGCACAATAATGCGAAGGTACGAAATAGTACCAAGCTCTACACTTAAAAATAGTTAAAATGGTAAATTTGATGTATCTGATTTGCCACAATGTAAAACATTAAGTGTAGGCCCTCCTCTGGAAACAGTTATCTTTTCTAGTTATTTTAAGGTGGTGTTATCTACATCTGGTTCCCAAAACATACTGCAAGGCTGGTACATTTAGTTTATCTCTTAGAAAATACTTCTCTGGTGGCTCGGTGGAATAGAATCTGCCTGTTGGTGCAGGAGACACAGGTTCGATCCCTGCCTCAGGGATGCCACATGCCTCAGAGCAACTAAGCCACGACTTGAGCCCATGGGCTGCAACTACTGAAGCCCATGCTCCCTAGAGCCTGTGCTCTGCAACGAGAGAAGCCACCACAATGAGAAGTACCGTAACCATGAAGAATAGCCCCTGCTGCACCCGACTAGAGAGAGCCTGAGCATCAGCCAAGACCCGACCTGGCCAGAAATAAATGCAATTACTAAAATCTGTATATTTGAATGTTGCCAAGAGAGTAGATCTTAAAAGTTCCCACCGCAAGGAAAAAAAAAAAAGTGTAACTATATGAGATGACCGATGTGAACAAGTCTTTTTGTGGCTATCAACTCACAAAATATACAAAACATCCAATCATTTTGTTGTGCACCTTAAACTTATAGAATGTTATATATCAATCATACCTCAATAAAACTGGAAAACCGGTCTGCTTGTTATATTCTTGTGATATATTTAAGGGCTCAGTTAGGTTTCAACATAGTATATGAATAAAGAAATTAATGTTACATTAATGTTTTATTAGGAACTCAACCCACTCCAGTGTTCTTGCCTGCAGAATCCTAGGGACAGGGGAGCCTGGTGGGCTGCCATCCATGGGGTCGCACAGAGTCGGACACGGCTGAGGCGACTTAGCAGCAGCAGCAGCAGCAGATCTGAATGATTCGTGCTCATAAATTTGGTTCAGCTCTTAGGAAATATGTTTTGAATCACAACTGGGCACTTGGTGACTCTCAGGTCGCACTTACTGTCTGCCTGCAGCGGGGGAGGTACACAGCTCTTTTCACAATTAGCCTCGAGCAAGAGTTGATGAAACCCTTGATAAAATGCTTTCTTGGAAGACGTTGCTTTCCTCCTACTTTCCCACCCCCTTCACCTCTTTCCTTCCCACGTGAATACCACACAAAAAAATTACAGTTTGTAATTCTTTTTCCTTTCTTTTTTTTTTTTTTTTAAAGTATTAGCGTCAGTGTTGGATGAGAACGTCATTTCTTTCTAAATGTCCACGTTCCGGGCTGAGACCACGTCTGATTCCTCCCCAGCCTAGGCAGTGACCTTTTAAAGAGCTGGCAGATCATCCACCATCAAATCAGAGTCCACGGTGCAAAGGACACTGCCTGGGTGTCTTTCCCCCAGTGTGGTTGCTTCTTCGGGGGAGGTGGGCGGGGAGTGCGCTGGGAAACGCAGCCCTCTGGTCCCTGAGTTCCTCTTTCTATTTCTGCATTTCTCACTTCCCTTCCCATCAGAACCCCCTGGTGGTGGGAGCGCTCTCTCCTCTCCTTTCCCCATCACTTCGTCACTTCGCTGTCACATTGTCTTCCTCGACACCTCTTCTGGCCTGGTCCCTGCGGCCCTGCTACAGCTGCTTTCTCTGTCTTCACACCTTGAGTTCCATTTCCCCCAAGGTGCTGGCGGCGGTTCCTACAGTAAATTCAACTCCACTTTCAAGATCTGCTTCACATGTGCAATCCCGCTGGGACGTTCCCAGCACTTCTGCACTGCAGACACCGGGGAAGAGTCAGTCCTGCCTTCGGGCTCCTGTCACTGGCTAGCCGACACCAGGCGCCTGGGGTGAAAGGAAGGTAGTTTGTGTGTAGGTCCCTGATGCCCCCCGGAGGGTCAGAGAGAGATTTTAGGGAAGTCTTTACCTCCCGTTGTTTCTGGGCGCTATAGGTCCCCATTTTACTATAACGGTGTCTTTGGAAAAATAGAAATGAAATAATATATTGGGTAAGCTGTCTCTGAGGGTTTCACTGGTGGATCAGATGGTAAAGAATCCACCTGCAATGCAGGAGACCCAGGTTCAATTCCTGGGTCAGGAAGATCCTCTGGAAAAGGGAATGGCTGCCCATTTTCCGCCTGGAGAACCCCACGGACAGAGGAGCCTGGTGGGCTACAGTTCATGGGGTCGTAGAGAATCGTACTCTACCGAGCGACTTTCACACCTGTCACACACACACAAGCTGCCTCTGAAGCGTAAAATCTCATGAGGGCCTTTGCAACCGGGCAGAAATTCCAATCCCGTACAAGCGTCTAAATTCCATCGCGGCCGACTCTGTTTAAAGGATTCCTGCTTGAAAACTCTTTGTGCATCTTTTCATTCTGCCGTGCGGGCTTGGTTAAGCCCCACTCCTCCGTGTACTGCTATTCTGGGATGTGTACAATTGCCTAGACATGCTCAACTGGTTTATTTCTGCACTTTATACCAAAAAAAAAAAAAAAAAAAAGTCTGCCCTTGGTAGTGGTTATATTACATACATATCAGTCCACAAATGCGTTTTTGCAAGAATATAATTTTGTGTTCTACCTCAACTTCTTTTTCATTTCCTGCCCTGTCCTGCAGTGTGGAAGAGTTGATCTCTGTCCTTCCTGAGGTTCTCCTGGCCCGGATCCCGAGATTGTGCTGCAGGCCTGGGGTCTCGCCAGGCGTGGGGCCCGGCAGCGGGCCTCTGCACACAGGAGTTCCCTGCCACAGCGCTGTTTGCCCGGCCCAGCAGCTTGTGGTGCTGTGTCTGGGACGTGGGGCTCCTTGCCCATCGACATGCTTCTTCCCCTTAGGAGTGCCGCTAAGCAACAGCGTCCAGCTCCCCTCAACTCCAGGACCCCCAGCTTTCCCCTTCTTTCCTCTTCTTCCTAGCAGCGGGAATTTCTAGTAGCAGGTAAGTCTTCCCTTTGTGTTTCTGGCCAAGGTGCTTTCCCTACACCCTCTAATCAATCCTCTCCCCCTTGCCTTCAAACCAACAGTTTCCTCTAACTAGGAATCCACTCCCTTCTCTAGGGCTCAAGCCTTTGGGGAAAGAAAAAAACACAATAAAGCCAGTATTTCTGCTTTCCAGCGTGGCCCCCCAAACGGCAAGCAGGAGGCCCCAGCGGAACAGTAAAGGAAACTCCAACTCTCATTTCAAGTCACACTTTCAGCAGGAGATTCTGAACATGAGCATGAAGGATTTTAATTTATTTATTTAGGGGTGATTAAAAATATGTATTGAAGGGCTACTAAGAGCACAAATTTATAGGCATACAAAAAGGTATTCTCAGTTCTCAATGCATGCTCAGCTGTGTCCAGCTCTTTGCAGCCGCATGGACTGTAGCCCTGCCAGGATCCTCTGTCCATGGGATTCTCCAGGCAAGAATACTGGAGTGGGTTGCCATTTGCTTCTCCAGGGGATCTTCCTGATTCAGGGACTGAACCCAGGTCTCCTGTGTATCCTACATTGCAGGTGGATTCTTTACAC
The DNA here is from genome assembly GCA_006410635.1 of Cephalophus harveyi. NCBI lineage: Eukaryota > Metazoa > Chordata > Mammalia > Artiodactyla > Bovidae > Cephalophus > Cephalophus harveyi. Next base: position 456,619 of record SJYT01071904.1, read on the forward strand.
AAAAATGTGTAATCACCCCCAATTTCCAGGAATTTATTTTTTACATCAATTTTTAAAAATTGAAGTATAGTTGATTTACAGTGTTGTGTTAATCTCTGCTGGACAGGGTCTTCCCTGGTGGTCCAGTGGCTACAATGCAAGGGGCCTGGGGTTCGATCCCTGGTCAGGGGAATTAGACCCCACATGCCACAGCTAGAAGTATGCAAGGCACAACTAAAGATCCTTGATGCTGCAGTGAAGACTGAAGGTCCCATGTGCCTCGACTAAGACTCAGCTCAGCCAAATTAAAAAAAAAAAATTCTACTGTACAGAAAAGTGGTTCAGTTACACATACATACATTCTTTTCTTAATTATATATTCTCTTCCATTATGGTTTATCATAGGATATTGAATATAGCTTTATGTGCTATATGTAGGACTTTGTTGTTTATTCATTTTGTATATAAAAGCTTACATCTCCCTAACCAAGAATTTTTAGGTCTCTAATTAAAGAATACCCTTCTCTCTGAAGTTGTTGTCTAGTCTTTATATAAACATGTGTGCATACAGTAAAAAGTTTCACGTCTCAAAAATTAGTTCACGAGTTATTCAAACTCTCTTTTCTGGAGAAAATTAGCAAGGCATTTCTAGGTTTTTGAATAATATTCCCCTTATACTTTAAGATGGCCGAACAGGCCCACACCTCTGGCTTGTCTACTAATTTTTATAAGTGAGAAAGTGAAAAGGAATTACAAACAACTCACAGGTATAGGAAATCTATTTTCACTCAGTGCCTGTCTAGGAGAAGCGTCCTGCTTCCATCCCAAACGTCGTTCCAAACTCAGCATCATTCAGCAGACTTCTAATTATGGCACAGGGCTGTGCCCATGATGCTTTCCCCGTTTCATTTAATGATTGATTCCGTTTCTATACAGGCAGCTACTTCAGGAGCACTTTAAAATAATTTCATTTTCAGGATATTAATGGACATCTGTATATGGACCTACAGTTTACAGAATACTCCAGATCTATTTGGTTCCTCATAATTACTGTGAGTAGTTGTGGGTTTTTTTGAAGGACTTTTAAAATAGCATCTGCAGCTGACATTTGCCTACAGATAAGTGCTGAGGATGGGCTTACTTAATGAGGGGATTCCCAGGCAGCTCTCTGGGGATGTACAGAAGATGCCTGCCTTTGACATATTAGCATAACCATAACTCCTCCCATTTTTGTCATTTTTGTGGAAATCTGTGAATAGCTTTACTTTGAATATACTATATACTGAAATACTCAAGAGGTTTTGAAAGTATACTAAGAAAAGGGTTATAAAATAAGATCACTGGGGAAAAAGAGTTTTAATTTATATAAGCATGTGTGCATGCTAAGTTACTTCAGTCGTGTCCAACTCTTTGCAACTCCATGGTCTGTAGCCCACCAGTCTCCTCTGTCCATGGGATTCTCCAAGAATGCTGGAGTGGGTTGCCCTGCCCTCTTGCAGAGGATCTTCCCTACCTAGGGGTCAAACCTGGTCTCTTATGTCTCTTGCATTGGCAGGTGGGTTCTTTACCATGAGTGCCACCTGAGACGCCCTAATTTATATACACACACACACATATATATAATTTTATATGTAATTTATATACAATTTAAATATGGGAAACCCTAGTGGTTCAGCAATAAAGAATTCACCTGCAATGCAGGAGATGCTGGTTCGATCCCTGGGCGGGGAGGATCCCCTGGAAAAGGAAATGGCAACCCACACCAGTATTCTTGCCTGGGAGATCCCATGGACAGGAGAGCCTGGTGAGCTATGGTCCACTGGGTCACAAACAGGTGGAAACGACTTGGCAACTAAACAACAACAGCAACACAATTTAAAAATATATATGTCACAGTCAAAATTGCAAATAATAAAAGTATTCTTGTAAGTTTTACAACCCAGAAGGTATTCAGTCCTAGAGAGTGAGTGAGAGAGAGAGTGAGACAAAACAAGAGAGAGAGAGAAATCTTGGCTTTCTCTTAATAAGATTTCTAAATCTTGGAACTTCCTCTCCTTAGAGACATAAAGGGTGAGAACCGAAAACGTGAGAGTTAGAGGCAATCTTTCTTACAAAAATAAACATTTACTCTCTCTCACACACACACCCGCTAAAATGACAGGAAGAGTTCCTCATTTCTTTTTTGTCTCCAGAATGTAGACGGCAGGCTTCTTTTATCCAGCTGTATTTACAGGGCGAGTTGACATGGTCCCTTGAGACGTTCCTGGAGCCAGAGGCTAGAAGTCGCCATCGAGTCTGCTCCCCTCCGCTCCCGCCCCCACCCCAGCCACCCAGACCTTCAGTCTCCTCTGCCCATCCTGGAAGGTACCTTTCCGGTCGGTCTGTGGACGTCTCTTCCTCCTCGCCCTAATCCAAGCCTCCACCGCTCTGAGCCGAATTATCACACAACCCGTTTCCACCGCCGCCCCGCACAGCCACCCCGCACACTAGGAGCCTCCCAAACGGACCTGCAGCTGCAGAGCCGTGAAAGAGGCTGTGGACCATGGGACAAACTGTTTAGAACTTCAACTTCTTTCATCCTTTAAAATGACTATTCTTCTGTATTCTATAATCCACATATGATTTAAGGATAAACTTGCCTATACTGGTGTGCAGGTTGTAACTTTTCTTGATGCTGCTGCTGCTGCTGCTAAGTCGCTTCAGTCGTGTCCGACTCTGTGTGACCCCATAGACGGCAGCCCACCAGGCTCCCCCGTCCCTGGGATTCTGCAGGCAAGAACAATGGAGTGGTTTGCCATTTCCTTCACCAATGCATGAAAGTGAAAAGTGAAAGTGAAGTTGATCAATCGTGTCCAACTCTTAGCGACCCCATGGATTGCAGCCCACCAGGCTCCTCCATCCATATTTTCCAGGCAAGTGTACTGGGGTGGGGTGCCATTGCCTTCTCCGAACTTTTATTGATAGTGGTGTACTATTTAAAAAGTACGGTGGCCACTACTCTACATGGCAGTCAGAGTGAATTTTTAAAATGCAGTTCAGTTCAGTTCAGTTCAGTCGCTCAGTCACGTCCGACTCTTTGCTACCCCATGAACTGCAGCACCCCAGGCGTCCCTGTCCATCACCAACTCCCGGAGTTCACTCAGACTCACTTCCATCGAGTCAGTGATGCCATCCAGCCAGCTCATCCTCGGTCATCCCCTTCTCCTCCTGCCCCCAATCCCTCCCAGTATCAGAGTCTTTTCCAATGAGTCAACTCTTCTCATGAGGTGGCCAAAGTACTGGAGTTTCAGCTTGAGCATCATTCCTTCCAAAGAAATCCCAGGGCTGATCTCCTTCAGAATGGACTGGTTGGATCTTCTTGCAGTCCAAGGGGCTCTCAAGAGTCTTCTCCAACACCACAGTTCAAAAGCATCAATTCTTCGGTGCTCAGCTTTCTTCACAGTCCAACTCTCACAACCATACATGACCACAGGAAAAACCATAGCCTTGACTAGACGGACCTTAGTCAGCAAGGTAATGTCTCTGCTTTTGAATATGCTATCTAGGTTGGTCATAACTTTTCTTGCAAGGAGTAAGCGTTTTTTCATTTCATGGCTGCAGTCACCATCTGCAGTGAATTTGGAGCCCCCAAAAATAAAGTCTGACACAGTTTCCTCTGTTTCCCCATCTATTTCCCATGAAGTGATGGGACCAGATGCCATGATCTTCGTTTTCTGAATGTTGAGCTTTAAGCCAACTTTTTCGCTCTCCTTTCACTTTCATCAAGAGGCTTTTTAGCTCCTCTTCACTTTCTGCCATAAGGATGGTGTCATCTGCATATCTGAGGTGATTGATATTTCTCCCGGCAATCTTGATTCCAGCTTGTGTTTCTTCCAGTCCAGTGTTTCTCATGATGTACTCTGCATAGAAGTTAAATAAGCAGGGTGACAACATACAGCCTTGACGTACTCCTTTTCCTATTTGGAACCAGTCTGTTGTTCCATGTCAGATCTTGTTAATTCTTTAGCTTAAACTGCTCAATGGCTTCCCATCATCCACAGAGTCCAAAACCCGTGGCAGCTCCTACAAACCTGGAAGGCTGTGCCTCATCCCTGGTCACCCTGCGACCCTGCCCCTGCCCTGGGCCTGGGGCTCTGTCCTCCCTGCCTCTCGGCTCCTCCTCTGAAGCCAGGGTTTCCCCATGGGAAAGCACACACGCCCTGCCCTCTGCCTCTGTGAAGCTTTGTGTATTTGTTAGTTGCTCAGTTGTGTCTGACTCATTGTGACCCCACAGACTGCAAACCGCCAGGCTCCTCTGTCCAGGGGATTAGGTCTCAGGTGTAGTATCTCTTCCCTGACGACCCCTGCCCTGCACACCATCATCTCTCTCCTATACCAAGTGTCCCTGCGTTCCTCTCTTAGCACCCTGCATGCTCCATCACGGCACTTAGCGGGGTTGGTCTTGTACATGTATAGTGTTTTGTTCAATGTCTTCCACACGAGGCCATAATCTTCATGAGAACCTCTTTACCACTGTAACTCCCAGCACCTAAATAAGGGCACAAAAGAAGAACAGAAGAATGAATTCAAGTAACAACTCCTACACTCACACTTGATTCCCGAGAGTGAGAGGGCCTGGGAAGGTCCGCAGAGCGTCACCTCAGGAACCTCTGGCATTTCTGGGGTTCATCCGCCCTGCTCCAGACAACTTAATTCTGGGCCCCAATGAACCATGTTTCTCTATGAGGCCTTTTGAGAGGCCCCTGAACAATCCCTGCCTAGCATCCTCTGGAAAGCTTTATCACATCACTTAGGGATAAGTGAAAAGAGAAAGTCACTCAGTCGTGTCTGACTCTTTGTGACCCCATGGACTATACAGTCCATGGAATTCTCCAAGCCAGCATACTCGAGTGGGTAGCCTATCCCTTCTCCAGGGGATCTTCCCAACCCAGGAACTGAACCAGGGTCTCCTGCATTGCAGGCGGCGTCTTTACCAGCTAAGCTATCAGGGAACCACCTCCTTTCCCTTCTGTTTCTGCACCAAGATTGACTGTCTTCAGGACTAGGAGCTTATTGTTTATCTCTGGGACTGGTGTAAAGGAGGCATTTCAAAAGTGACTGGAAATCTCTGGTATTATAGGTCCTTTTATTAAAAAAGAAAAAGAAATGTTTCAACTTGTTTAATTTTCAGAATTCTCAAAAAGTTAAATCTATTCCTTAGACAAGGCAAATGCATTGGGAGGGGTATCTTTATTTATTTTCAAAAATTTTATTGAAGTAAGGTTGATTTACAATGCTGTGTGTTAATTTCTTATTTAACTTACATGCAGAGTACCTCATGAGAAATGCTGGGCTGGAAGAAGCACAAGCTGGAATCAGGATCGCAGGGAGAAATATCAATAACCTCAGATATGCAGATGATACCACCCTTATGGCAGAAAGTGAAGAGGAACTAAAGAGCCTCTTGATGAAAGTGAAAGTGGAGAATTAAAAAGTTGGCTTAAAGCTCAACATTCAGAAAACGAAACTAAGATCATGGCATCTGGTCCCATCACTTCATGGGAAATAGATGGGGAAACAGTGTCAGACTTTTATTTTTGGGGGGTCCAAAATCACTGCAGATTGTGACTGCAGCCATGTAATTAAAAGACACTCCTTGGAAGAAAAGTTATGTCCAACCTAGATAGCATATTCAAAAGCAGAGACATTACTTTGCCAACAAAGATTCATTTAATCAAGGCTATGGTTTTTCCAGTGGTCATGTATGGATGTGAGAGTTGGACTGTGAAGAAGGCTGAGCGCCGAAGAATTGATGCTTTTGAACTGTGGTGTTGGAGAAGACTCTTGAGAGTCCCTTGGACTGCAAGGAGATCCAACCAGTTCATTCTGAAGGAGATCGGCCCTGGGATTTCTTTGGAGGGAATGATGCTAAAGCTGAAACTCCAGTACTTTGGCCACCTCATGCGAAGAGTTGACTCATTGGAGAAGACTCTGATGCTGGGAGGGATTGAGGGCAGGAGCAGAAGGGGATGACAGAGGATGAGATGGCTGGATGGCATCACCGACTCGATGGACGTGAGTCTGAGTGAACTCCGGGAGTTGGTGATGGACAGGGAGGCCTGGCGTGCTGTGATTCATGAGGTCACAAAGAGTTGGACACGACTGAGCAACTGAACTGAACTAACTGAACTGTGTTAATTTCTGCTGTACAGCAAAGTGATCTAGTTATACATACATATATATACTCTTTTCCATGATGGTTTATCACAGGATCCTGAATACAGTTCCCTGTGCTCTACAGTAGGACTTTGTTGTGTATCCATCCTATATATACTAGTTTGCATCTGCAAACTGGAAAGATGTAGGCAGGGGAGGATATAAAATGTAGTGTTTCACAGACACAGCACATCCAGAAAATGCTAAATCTAAGGAAAATCAGTGGCCCATAAGCAGGGTGACCATACCACCAGCCTGCCTGGCACAGTCCTGAGTCACACCCGTTACTTTGGCTCCATTGGAATCGCCCTCACGTTCACTCTCAAGAGGGTCCCAGCTGGAACGCCAAACCACATGGCCACCTCCAGCGCGCAAATCCCCAATCCCACTACCCCTCCTGCCCCCTCTTTGTTCTCTGAGTCTGTTCCTGTTTTGTAGATATGTTCCTTTGTGTCATATTTTATATTTCACATACAAGTGATATCATATGGTATTTGTGTTTCTCTGACTTAACTTCGCTTAGTATGGTATCTCTAGGCCCATTCATGTTGCTGTAAATGGCATTATTTCACTCTGTTTATAGCTAAGTAATATTCCATTGTGTAAATACACCGTATCTTCTTTATCCATTCATCTGTGGATGGACATTTAGATTGGCTCCGTGTCTTGGCTATTTATTTGCTATTGGCTGTGCCAGGCCTTCACTGCTTGCCTGGACTGTCTCTAGTCATGGAGAGGGGGGCTCCTCTCTTGCTGGGGTGCAGGCCTCTCACTGCGAGGGCTTCCCTTGCTGAGAGCACAGGTTCTGGGGCGCTTGGGCTCCAGTAGTTGTGGCGCGTGGGCTCAGTAGTTGGTCTCGCAGGCCCTAGAGTGTAGTCTCAGTGGTGGCGGCGCTTGAGCTTAGCTGCTCTGAGGCACGTGGAATTTTCGCAGACCAGGGATCGAATCGGCATCCCCCCCTGTCCTGCAGGTGGATTCTTATCTACTGCGCCACTAGGGGAGTTCTTGGCTATTTTAAGTAGTGAACATAGCGGTGTGTGNTGCTCTGAGGCATGTGGAATTTTCGCAGACCAGGGATCGAATCGGCATCCCCCCCTGTCCTGCAGGTGGATTCTTATCTACTGCGCCACTAGGGGAGTTCTTGGCTATTTTAAGTAGTGAACATAGCGGTGTGTGTATCTTTTCAAATGATAGTTTTGCTTGGGTGTATGTCCAGGAGTGGGTCCGCTGGGCCACATGGGAACTCTATTTTTGATTTTTTAAGGAATCATCATACTGTTTCCCATAATGGCTGTACCAGTTTCCACTCTGGGTGGCACATGACTTGCTTTGATATATTAAATGCTTCTTTTACCCTTTTTAGGAACTGGCTTTGTTGAGGGGATGGAATAAGAGAATTAACAGTCTGCCTGGTTCTGCTTTTTTCTTCTCCCTCTCAGAGAAACTAACTTAAAAGGGAGGGTGACTCAAGGACTGAGCGTAAGCCTAGAATAAACAGAGAGAACATGGACGTTGCTTTTGCCACATCCATAGGCCATAAGAAAGAAAAGGAAGGAAAAGACATTCTTGACGCTCTTTGTGGTAATTACACAACATGGAAACATTAAGTAGTTAGAAAAATGCTTTCTTGGAACTTAGAATGAATTTAAAACACAACAAGTAATTGTTTCTCTTTTTATGACACCAACCTCATACAGATCACTTCTATTCATACCTAATAGCTTGGTCCCAAACCAAACATATTTGATTCACGTAGTATCTACCGGATTCTACTCACAGGAGATTCTTAATCTTAGCTCCTGAGCTGTTTAACTTTTAAGCTTGGATCCTAATAAGGGTTCAACTTGCTTGCTTCAGTACCAAGAACTGCGGTGGAACAGTTAACCATACAAGGGCAGGAAAGGAAGGCTTCCAGGGGGAATGGGGGCGGGGGCGCGGCTCGGGCACAGTGTTACGTAACCACAAGGCGAGTGCTGCGAAGGGAAAAGCTCCCTCTGTCTTCCTTAAAAATATTAAATGCTAAAAATGTCTCAAAGACACCTAACAAGCGCATCTGAGTTGCTGGAGTTAGCAGCTCAAATATAATTAGACCCAGAAAATCAGTTCAAGCTGAGGGGCTTATGGGACTGCTATTTCAGATAACTTTAGATACTTGGTGTCCCCAAGAGACAGTTGTAAAAATGTATGTACAGTATGTTTCAGTAAGAGAAATGTCATTTCCTTTTTCATTGACAATGAGTTATGAAAGTTGACCTACAGACCGTCTCCAAACAAGCCGCATTCCAACAGCTCCCCCCTAAGTCAGTGGTTGGGCTGGAACATAACTTCCCATGGAAACAATTTTAGATATGGTGGTTCAGATGGCCAGATATGGCCAAGAAGCCCATTAACCTAATTTTGCTACAAACTCTGACCACCATGTATGTCAGACAATGCTTTTCTGTAAGAAAATGTTTCCTTAACTTCTCAGCTGGGATTCCTGTAACTCACCTTTCCTGGCCGGCAGGAGTGGGGGACGCCCTGAATGCAGAGGCTGCTGGGGTGGGCGGTGGAGGCTGGCCCGGGGCGAGGGGGCTCCTCCACAGCAGCGGCAGGGCCCCCGAGGTGACCTGAGGCCTGGGGGTGCAAGGCCCTGGAGGCCAGTGTACCTGTGAAGGAAACCGCCATCACTGTGTTGGCAGTATTTTATTTCCTTTTGGCCAGAACTCCCTAAATGCTCAGAAGGGTGTGACCACCTTCCGCTGAGCACGGACTCTGCGCTAGAGCACAGTGTTCACTGCTGTGTCCACATCATTTCGCTTGATTTTCCAAGCAAAGTCAAGATCTTTGAGGCCAGGTGTTTCATCCAGATTTAAGAAACGGGGCGGGGTGAGAGGGGGAGGAAGGGCCACAGACGGGTTGGGGAGTGGGCTGTGCGTGCTCCGGCGCGTCTGACTGCTTATGACCCCACGGACTGTATGCAGCCCGCCAGGCTGCTCTATCCATGTGACTCTCCAGGCAGGAACACTGGAGTGGGTAGCCAGGCCCTCCTCCAGGCGATCTTCCTGATCCAGGGATCGAACTCATGTCTCCCGAGTCTCCAGTGTTGACAGGCGGATTCTTTACCTACTGGGCCACCTGGGGAGTGGGGAGCGAGGCACAAACTACTGGGGGTATGATAGGCTCAGGCCTATTGTGCAACACAGGGAACACAGCCAATATTTTGCAATAACTGTAAATGTCAAGTAACTGTAAAAAATTGTATACAATTTTTTTAAAAAAGAAAAAAGAAACAGGGCAGGAAAGCATAGGGATATTAACTTGCCTAAATTCAGAGTGACAGCCAGTATGTGAACTCAAGCTTGTTTGATCCAAATCCATATTGTTTCCCAGGGACTTGGGGAACACTTCCTACAGCCTATTGCTTATTTTCATTCAGTGGTTTTCATTAAGGCAGTAATTATCCCCCTCAGCAAGTGGATAGGATTAATTGATTCAAGAAATACTAAGAGCTTTATATGTGGATGATGCAAGGATGTATGGGTTGGGAATCGAGTGGATACAGGACATCCAAACAGGAACATTTACTTAGGCGGCGTTACAGAGCAGCTGAGCAGCGCTGCACGAGCGGACATGCTTTCTTGTACAGAGCACTGGCTAACGGGAGGTTTCTGTGGCTGAAGCCCTAGCACAGAAGGCCTCGTGAAGAATGCTGGACTCGAGCTGCTCTCTGAAGAAATAGAGTCTAGATGGAGGACATGCTTGATGAAGGGCTCAGATGAGCAAAACTTGCTTGCTAATGATTCTTTGATTAAGAGATAAGGCTACCTTGATTTGTTTCATGCTGCAGAGAAGTGCAAAGTTAAGACTGAAAAGTTGGGGTCAGATGGAACAGAGACCTCTGGGATTTCTTTGTTGTAATTCAACTTCCGGAACAAACAATATAAACAAATATTTGCATCGGCAACATTCAAAAATAAAATTTATAGAAAGGAGAAGAGGAAGAATTCCTCCCTTTCACATAGACAACCACCAAGTCTCCTGTGCATCCTTTCCGTGTGTGTGTGTGTGTGTGTGGACAGAAGCAATCACAAACACATGTGCTATTTTCCCCCTTTACTTATTTTTCTGACCACACGGCAGTGAAAGCACCAAGTTCTAACCTCTGGACCGTTGGGGACTTCCTTTCCCCTTTCATTAAAAGGTAGCATATGCTCTGTAGAAATTTTGGCTAGAAGTAATTTACTTATGTACATATTTTTTCTATTTAAAATGATTGTTTCCTTATTAAAATATAATGGCATTTCCCACTGTGGATTTATAAAACAAACACCGAGAACTGGGATCCAGAAGAGGGACAGTAATATCCTGAGGTGGACCTACCCAGCGCCGGCTTTCTATCCGTGGATCTAAATCCTCCGAAGCGGGACTGTGGGTTGATGAGGCGGTCTTCCTCATCCACACCCCCTGACACCTGTACACTCCTTCCCCGCTTGTGAGTCTGCCTCATTTACTTAGTTGGAATCCTTTGAGGCAAGGACTATAGAACTCATTTATCTTTGTATCATCAACTTCTAATATAATGCCTGGTAAACATGAGACTACTAAATGAGTGTTCAAATGATTTCATAAATGGAGAAAAAGTGACTGTAATGTTAAAAAATGACTTAAACAATTTAGCTGAATCCTAGGTTCCTGGTGGCTCAGATGGTAAAGCGTCTGCCTACAATGCGGGAGACCCGGGTTTGATTCCTGGGTGGGGAAGATCCCCTGGAGAAGGAAATGGCAACCCGCTCCAGTATTCTTGCCTGCAGAATCCCATGGGCAGAGGAGCCTGGTGGGCTACAGAGTTGGACATGACTGAGCAACTTCATCTCACTTTAGGTTATTAGAATAAAAGGAGAAGAAATGGTATCTCCTCCTCTCCAGCAATGTGTTCTGATACAACAGTGTGGAGGTGTGTTAAGAGCAGGCAGTAGAAAGGAAGAGTGAAGCCACTCGGGGGAGGGAAAGAGGACAAAGATGAAGCAAAGCAGGGCCTTGGAGCAACCGGAGGGAGCTGGGCCGGGGACAGCAGTGGAGACCCAGTCTGGGCAGAAGTGTGGCTGTGACAGCAACTGGAAGACGGGGTGTCTCAAGCTTAAATATAACTTTTTTTTTTTTTAATAGAGAAAATTGAGGAAAGTAGAATTGAGTAGAGAGGCCTGAGTGGCAAATGTTTGAAATAGTTTTAGGGGCTGAGAGGAAAAGCTGACCGAAAGTAACAGCTGCTTTATAGCCTTTCTGGAGTAAGGCCAATTATAGCTGAAGTAAAAGTGTTGGTAAGCGATGATGAGAGTCTATTCGAAGCAGATGATGAAGCTGTCATTCTTTTGCATCAAATACTACATGAGGTGCTCTGGGCCTAAAGAGATGAAAAACCAACATGCCCTCAAAGAGCTTTTGTCTAGTAGGGAAAAACTATCTTCAAAATATACTTAATTCCAACATTACTGCCTTACTTTTTAAATGGTATTATAACATAGTTAACACTGCAATATGGCTTCTACATACTCTGTCCACATATGAGAAAAGCAATCTCTTAGGCACTTTCAGTTATGGTTATGCAGAATAATTTTGGTATACAGGTATATTATTTCCCGAAGCTGTGCTATGTCAAATGTTGACACCATTCCAAAAAAGAAGTTATCTTTCTGGATCTATTAAGAAAATTGTTGTCATTAAATTTTTAATTGGTTAAAAACAAACAGTTCATTTCAGTCTCCATCAACACAAACTGATTTTATTAGGGTCCTTAAAAGCAAAGTATCTGTTCCAGTTGACCTCAGAATCAAACCAAATCTGCTCTGACGGAAAGTTGCTAATAAGAAAGTTAAACTCAGTCAGGTGTGAGTCCCCAGAGCTCACACAACACAGGAAACGCATGTAAGCCAGAAGTACGTTGACTTAAACATGGTAACAACCACAACTGGACAGAAAAAAATTACATATCTGTTCAATTTAAATGTGCAAAAAGTTCCCACAGTTACTTTTCCAAATGTCATGAGAAACATGATGCCTTCCAAGTTAGGGCTTGCAAAGTAACTCGCCTTTTCTGCATCAAATCCAATCTCCAAATCGGCAAGGTACATTTTAGAGAGGTTTTCAGAAAGCATTTGGCATTTAACCTTTAAAAGCTAATCTTTAACCTCAAGACACCTGAGCATTAATTACAAATTTTCTAATTAATAAATTTCAGCTAAAAGGCAGTAATTTTTACAAATCTGTTTTTGATAAGAGTCCCAGGACATTTTTTTTACAAATTGTTTCAATAAAAAATTACTTAGAATTCATTTCTGAAAACCCATTGAAAGAGCAATTTAAAAAGTCCTCAAAGCTATTACCCTTCCCCTTCTTTCCTATTAAACTCAGCTCTATCTTATATTACTTATAATCTTTGTAGAGGATCAGTTCTTCATGAATAGTCTTCTTGAGTAAAAAACAAACTCAAAAGAGCTGCTTTTTTTCTCTTGTCAAGAACTCCCATGAATGCACAAACAGATGTTTGGAAATGTTCTATAAAAATACCATCTGAAATAGCATGCAGCTGAAAACAAACCAAATGTCTATAAATCTTAGTACATCTTTATGAATAAACAATATATAGCAAGTAAAACAAATTTTTTGAACAAAACCTTCAAACTCTTAAGTGAAAAGCAAAATAGCATTGATTCATATGTTTAGAATGATCCAATTTTTGGTTTTGTTGTTGAAAATTATAGTTGAATATCTTTAGAAGCTAGGTAATCCCAGTGTTAAATAAATTGTTTCAGAGCAGATGAAAGAAAACTTGCAAATCCTTTTTAAGAAGGATTAACATTAGTATAACACTGATATCTAAACCTGTAGAGACAGCACATAAAGGAAAAATTATAGACCAGTATCACTTCTGAATATTGATGCAAAAACTCTAAATAAACTATTAATATCTATATAATATCTAACTCTAATATCACATTAAGAAAATAATTCACCATGGCTAAGTAGATTTTGTGCCAGGAATGTAGATAGTTGAGTGTGAAAAATTTATTATATCATTCACCTTATTAATAGATTTTAAAAGAAAGATCGTATGCTTATTTCCATAGATGGGGAAACCTCCAACAAATTTAACAAGCATTCCTGATACAAATTCTTGAGAAAACAGGATATTTCCTTACCATTACCAATTAAAGGCCAGCATTTTACTTAATGCAGAATTATAAGGCGTTCCTACTGAAGTCAGAAATAAGACAGATGTTCCTACCTCTATTTCAGTTTTATGAGTGGTATTAGCCAATGCAATAAGGTAAGAGAAAACAATGAGAAAAGAATTAAAACTATGCCTATTTGAATATGATATGATAGGATATCTGGAAAACTTCGGAGAATTAATTAAAAACAAAATCAAAAAAGAATTAAAAAAAACGAATTTAGCAAAATGGCAGGATGTAAAATTAATATGCAAAACAGCCTTCAGATACATAAATAATAACCAGTTAGAAAAAACTCCATTTAAAATGGCAATAAAAGATAAAATACTTAGGAATACATTTAAGAAATGTAAAAATTTTATATGAAGAAAACTATAAAACCACTGGAAAAACTAAGTGTGTATGTTAGTTGCTTAGTCGTGTCTGACTCTTTGTGACCCCATGGACTGTAGCCCACCAGGCTCCTCTATCCAAGGAATTCTCCAGGCAACAATACTGGAGTGGGTTACCATGCCCTTCTGCAGGGGATCTTCCCGACCCAGAGATCGAATGTAGGTCTCCTGCAATGCAGGCAGACTGTTTCCTGTCTGAGTCACCAGGGAAGCCCATCTACAGGAAAAACTAAAAGCATGTTTGAGCATATGGAAAGACATTGCTTGTTTGTGCATAGAATGTTTCATCATCAAGATGTCAGTTCCATGTTAAACATTTAATACAAAAAATGGCACCAGGATTTTTCTCCTGGAATTTGAAAAGTTGAAACTAAAGTTTGATCTCAGTTTGTCACCTTGGAACAGAAAAGCGACTTCAGGAAGAAAGCTATACTCGGCATTCCTCTAAGAAACGAACTCGCCACCCCTGAGCCCGTCCTCTCACCTCCCGCAGATATGCTGCCATGGGGGTTGCTGAATCATTCAGTTTTCAAAAGAAGCTAGAAATGCACGTGACATTTTACATGTGACTGTGTTGACAACCAGTTTAAATGAAAAGTAAAATACAGGTTAGGCAAAACATGCCTTGCACGTCTATCTAGACCACAGGCTGTCAGCTTCTGATCTTTTGAAAGTTGACAAGCTTTTTCTGTAAAGGTTCAGCTGGTAAATATTTCAGGTTTTGTAGGCTACATACCACCTCTGTTGCTTATTCCTATGTTTACATCATTTAAAAAGTGTAAAAAGGCATTCTTAGCTCCAGGGCTGTAAAAAATGGGCCTTGAAGTTGGCTCTTGGGATGGTAGTTTGCCATTCTTGGTTAACAGAAATCATTAGCCTTGAGATTCAAAGATAGTCACATCACCTGGCCTCTTACCTCTAACAAATAATTTTTAAAAAATCAAGCTGGAGTAAGTAGAATATAAATTCACTGCAGTGGGAGAGTTCATAATGCAGTCCATTTTCCTCCTAGCATACAGACAGTATTCAGGAAGCACATCCTGAAAGGGGAATTATGTATAATTTTGAGACACCCTCCCATCACCTGTCCCATTGTAACTGCTCTTACAATGATGGCATATTAGCAGGAAAATGTTTTCTATTTTACTCCAATAGTGTTCTTAAACAAACAAAACCCCCCAAAAAACAGTATTATTGGGTTTACAATTTAGATTTTTCTGATCAAGAATTATTAGGGTGGTTCTTGCTTCTTGGCTGTACTTGCCTTTTCTAATCCCTTAGAATCATGTTTAATAAAGTTTAGGATAATAGTATCAATTTCTGAGACAGGCCAAGAACTTCCTAATCCTATTAGACTAATGATGCGGCAAACATCAGAGGAAAAGTGGTATCCAATTCACCCTTATGGATTTCTTTGGTCCTGGCCCAACCTCAGAAATGACATTTCAGTGATCTGACCTGGCCTGGAAAATTGAAACTCATTAGGAGACTGTAAAATTTTTCCTAGGGTTCTTTAAAAGATAGGTAGTGAGATTTTAATAATAATTACATGTGAAGAAGATTGTTAAGATGGAAATCATCTCTCAAGTGCCTTTTAAACTTCACAATTCATTGAAATGACATCAGATTTGATCCTGAATCACTAGCAATTTGACTCTAGGTCTACCGAAGTTGTCCTCAGTCTTCAGGTCAATTACAAAACCAACCCAGGACTAAGGATTACCCAGAGTTTTGCTGGACCAGTGCCCCTGGGCTTCTTAATCAATGTCTCTAATTTCAGGGAAGAACAAACTCAAAAGCAGCTCTGCAAGATTAAGAACAGTGATGTGCTGCAGTAGGCAAGCCAACAGTTAAGTAACAGTGGGCCAGCTGTTAATACAGCCATCTCAAAGATGAAACCACATAAACTATGCATTAAAAACAATAGTACTAAAACTAAAAACTCGTGGCTCCCGAATTATTTTACATTTTACCCTTACCTATGCTCTAGAGGATTTACATCTACTGTATCTGCACGGTAAAAATACTGCATGATACCCAGCATCTTTCTCCAACCTGGCACTGCCATCACGCTGGTAATCTGAAATTCTCTATGCTGGGTGTATTTACACCATACAAACAGGCACATTCTATAAACCAGGCCCCAACTCACTTTCCCAAGATTCGGTTTAGTTAAACATCTACTAGCCCACTGCTGGCTTAGGAGGGTACCACAGTCTCTGGGGGGCTCCTGAACAGACTCCATCTCAATCATTCTCAGGGGGTGTGCTCAGTTGCGTCCAACTCATCGCGACCCCATGGACTGTAGCCCACCAGGCTCCTCTGTCCATGGAATTTTTCAGGTAAGAATACTGGAGTGGGTTGTCATTTTTTATTCCCCTTCCCAACCCAGAGATCAAACCTCTGTCTCTTGTGTCTCCTGTATTTGCAGGCAGATTCTTTACCACTGTGCCACCTGAGAAGCCTCCATACTACACTTGATCTTAGGCAAATGCTGAGAAGTGATTCTCAGGCTAGCCCCATAAGATAGTAAAAAAAAAAAAAAATTTTGAAGCTACCTAAATATTTATGAAATAGAATCTTTTAAGCCATTAGAAATGGTTTTCTTTTTGAACATATATACCTTCTCTCTAAAGAGGAAAGTACCTTTTAATATTCTGAATTAAAAAAATTTTTTTTGGCCATGCCATGCAGCTTGTGGGATCTTTGTTCCCTTAGTTTGACCAGGGATCAAGCCTGGGCCCTCAGCAGGAAGAGCACAGTCTCCTAACCACTGGCATGCAGAGGTGCGAATCGCTTCAGTTGTGTCCGATTCTTTGTGACCCTGTGGATTGTAGCTGCCAGGCTCCTCTGTCCATGGGATTCTCCAGGCAAGAATACTGAAGTGGCTTGGCGTGCCTCCAGGGCATCTTCCCGATGCAGGGATGGAACCTGTACTTCTTATGTCTTCTTCTACGTTGGCAGGTGGGTTCTTTACCACTACCGCCACCTGGGAAGCCTCAACCACTGGACTGCCAGGGAATTCCCAGAAGCATCTTTTCTAAGAAACAGCAAACAAGGTCTGAGAAATTTTGAAATTCCCATTAGTGTATTAGGGAAAGGCTTACGATGGGTTATTTTTATTTTTTGTCCTTTGTCTCTTACATCAAATACTTTCTACTGTGAGAAGAGCTATTGCCCTAAGGCAACATAAACTGGCCTTGAGAACAAAGTTGGACCAATAAGCTCCCGCTCACATCCAGGAAGTGATTAAGTAGGCCCCTGGCAACTCAACACAATTCAAAGACCAGATTCACTAATAAATGGTGTGTATACCATCTGGGTCACTTCAAACATATGGAGTACCTCATTCAAGTTACTTAAAAGAATATCAAAATTGGACTATGTGAAGAAAAATTAAGGTATGAATGGAAAGAGCATTACACACATTAGTCTTTTTTTCTGATTAGTCTGATTTTTCTTTAAGTTTGTCCTGCAAATACCCTAAATGCCAAAGTTGAACTGGAAAAAGATATACACACAAGTCATACATTATTTTTAACCTACTCTTTTATGAAGGTAGATGGAAAAAAAAAAATTTTCCTGAACTCTAGCTGAGTATGCATGCTATACTAACACCACTATATCATCTTGCAAGTGTATAAATTAGGACAAAGGGCATGTTTTGTTCTTTACAGCAGAAAGGCATCGAACATTAACTTTCATGTCTGAGGAATTACTACCTGACTCTAAATTTAAGGAACACCAACTTTCTGTATTTTTTCCTGTGGGAAATTTGCAAATATGATGCAATATACTGAGACTCAATCAGACACATTTTCCACTAAATACTGAGAAATAGTAATAGTAAAGTAGCCATTAGTTTTGAAAGCTATTTCCAAGCATGTATAATACAGTCTTCAGAGGTACCTTTAGTTCTTAATATTTGAATAAAACTAAAAAATGTTATGTCATGATGGCTTTGATCTATTAAAAAAAATTATTGGTAAGCGTAACAGACTTTACTTGCATTCTCCTAACTCTGATGAGCACTGAGGAGAATCAAAAAGAGTGAAAACATCCACACTCTGTACTTTATTTAAAATCAACAAAACCATAAAGACAGATACAGGTAAATGACAATTCAGTACATTTAGCTGGATAATATAAAAATTTACATATTCACAAGCACATAGCTCCTTCACCATCAACAACAACATGGAACGTTTTAGTCTATGTAGTCAAAGTCTTCTGGAATTCCAAAATTTTTATCAATTTTATTTTCTTCAAATCCAAATTTTCTTTTGGCCCAAGATTTTATGGCAAATATGTTATCTATAAAGAAAATTGAGACATATTTTTGAGAGTTGGAAACACAATCACAAAATTTCAAATATAATTATACCCATTTAAAAATTTTTTTCTATTATTTTAGAAGTATCAAAATAAGGAATTTTCTGTATTTTCAAGAGCTGTTGTTGTTTAGTCGCTAAGTCATGTCCAACTCTTTTGTGACCCCATGGACTACAGCCCGCCAGGGTCCTCTGTCCATGGGATCTCCTGGGAAAGAATATTGGTGTGGGTTGCCGTTTCCTTCTCCAGGGGATATACCTGACCCAGGGATCGAACCCATATCCCCTGCATTGCAGGTGGGTTCTTTACCGCTAAGCCACCAGGGAAACCCATTTTCAAGAGTAACGACAATTAACTTTTGGAATAAAGAAATTATTAGTGCTTGTTTTGAATAAACAGATTTCATATTCAAAACATTCACTACATCAGTTGCCATTAAAGAATGCCTGACTTAAAGAATAATCCAAAGACAGAGAGAGGCTGATGGTGCCTCTTTACCATCTCCAGAGCAGAGGTAGGGTTCTGTTACTTCAGGAATTAGAGCTGCTCCTGTCCCAGAGGGCACCTCTTTTCTTCCCTCCCCGAGCACAGAAGTGGCTTCTAGACAGCCAGGCCAGGGAGGGAAGGGGTCATTGAAGGCTAGAAGGAGCAGATATAGCCTTAATGTCTTCTAGGGAATTTACGTGCATCTTACCACCGAAAAAAGTGTTACATCTATCTAAGGGGACCGAAGGAAATAAAACAAACTGTGTACAAAGATTTATGATCAAATCTTCATCCCAGGGTAACAAAAGAAAAAAATACAAGTAATCTAAATGTTCAATCACCCAGAAGAGTGTCCATGCAAGGCAGTACCAGTGTGGTCACTATGGCGGCACTTAGAGAATAGGAATGACAGTGAGTTTTCTTTTTTTAATTTTAAATATTCTGTTTAATGTACATACACCATCTTTATAATGAATACGTACTGACTATAAATATAGAAAAACCACGGTATACAACTTTCTGGTTCATAGTGCTCTATAAAACGTTAAGCACTGTGTTAGTTGTGATAATGAAATGAAGGGTTAAAATAGGTTCTTTTGGAGTGCTGTTGGCTGAATTAGCACCTTCCCCAAAGCTCCCTCAGAATGTGACTGTATTTGGAAACTGGGTCTTTAAAGAGGTGGTTAAATTAAAATGAGCCCACTGGGGTGGACCCTGATCCAATTTAACTGGTAGTGTTGCAAGAAGAGGAAAGTGGACACACTGAGACGCCAGGGGCAGGCACTGGAAAGGCTCTGTAAGGACACAGAAGAAGCCGGCCATCCACAAGCCACGGGGAGAGAGCACTCAGGACACCATGCCTGCCGACATCGTGGTTATGCACGTTCAGCCTCCACAACTGTGAGAAAGTCAGTTTCTGTATTTAAGTCACCTGGTCTGAACTATACTGTTATACTATATGGTATCATTAGGAAGTTATTATACGGAGTTTGATCACTTTTAAGAACACTGTTTTAGGAAGCTGAATTCCAAGTATCAACTAATAATAAGTAAATAATTTGAATAAAATTAACTGCTGAGGTGAATACTGCTATATCAAATAGAATGCTAATAAAATATTCTCATTTCTTTAATTGTTATAGAATATCAGCTCAGTTCAGTTGCTCAGTCGTGTCCGACTCTTTGCGACTCCATGAATTGCAGCATGCCAGGCCTCCCTGTCCATCACCAACTCCCGGAGTTCACTCAGACTCACGTGCATCAAGTCGGTGATGCCATCCAGCCATCTCACCCTCTGTCGTGCCCTTTTCCTCCTGCGCCCAATCTGTCCCAGCATCAGAGTCTTTTCCAATTGGTCAACTCTTCACATGAGGTGGCCAAAGTACTGGAGTTTCAGCTTCACCATCAGTCCTTCCAATGAACACCCACACAGTCCAACTCTCACATCCATCATGACCACTGGAAAAACCATAGCCTTGACTAGATGGACCTTTGTTGGCAAAGTAATGTCTCTGCTTTTGAATATGCTATCTAGGTTGGTCATAACTTTCCTTCCAAGGAGTAAGCGTCTTTTAATTTCATGGCTGCAGTCACCATCTGCAGTGACTTTGGAGCCCAAAAAAATAAAGTCTGACACTGTTTCCACATCTATTTCCCATGAAGTGATGGGACCGGATGCCATGATCTTCGTTTTCTCAATGTTGAGCTTTAAGCCAACTTTTTCACTCTCCACTTTCA
>SJYT01071904.1:488983-534782 GCA_006410635.1 Cephalophus harveyi
AAGGAGATCCAACCAGTCCATTCTGAAGAAGATCAGCCCTGGGACTTCTTTGGAGGGAATGATGCTAAAGCTGAAACTCCAGTACTTTGGCCACTTCATGCGAAGAGTTGACTCATTGGAAAAGACTCTGATGCTGGGAGGGATTGGGGGCGGGAGGAGAAGGGGACGACCGAGGATGAGATGGCTGGATGGCATCACGGACTCGATGGACGTGAGTCTGAGTGAACTCCGGGAGTTGGTGATGAACAGGGAGGCCTGGCGTGCTGCGATTCATGGGGTCGCAAAGAGTCGGACATGACTGAGCGACTGAACTGAACCAGCAATCTAAGAGTTCCAACTTTTCCACAACCTCACCAACAATTATTTTGCCTTCCTTTTATAACAGCCATCCTAATGAGTATCTCCTTGCGTTGTGATCTGCATTTCCCCAATGACCAATGATGCTGAGTTTCTTTCCATATGCTCATTGGCCATTTGTATATTTTCCTTGGAAAAATGTATTCAAATCTTTTGTGTCTGTTAGCTGCTCAGTTGTGTCCAACTCTTTGTGACCCCATGGACTATATAGCCCACCAGGCTCTTCTGTCCACAGAATTTTTTTTTTTCCCACAGAATTTTCCAGGTAAGAACACTGGAGTGGATAGCCATTCCCTTCTTCAGGGGATCTTCCTGACCCAGGGCTCCTGCATTGCAGGCAGATTCTTTACCATCTGAACCACCAGGGAAGCCCATTTGCCTGTGTTTAAATTTATTGCTGAATCATAAGAGTTCTTTTCAGATATAGGATTTGAAACTATTTTTTCCTATTCTGTAGGTTTTCTTTTCACTTTCGTGACAANCCAGGGCTCCTGCATTGCAGGCAGATTCTTTACCATCTGAACCACCAGGGAAGCCCATTTGCCTGTGTTTAAATTTATTGCTGAATCATAAGAGTTCTTTTCAGATATAGGATTTGAAACTATTTTTTCCTATTCTGTAGGTTTTCTTTTCACTTTCGTGACAATGTACTTTGACATACAAAAGTTGTCAATTTCGATGAAGTCAAATTTGTCTGCTTTTTATATGACTGCTTGAGCTTTTGACGTCATATTTAAAAACCAAGCGTACAGACACAGATAGCTATGTTTTTTCCCCTAAGAGTTCTATAGTATTAGCTCTTGCATTTAAGTCTCTGCTCCACTTGAGTTAATGTTTGTATACACTGTGAAGTGGGAGGCCAGGATGATTCATTTACATGTTGAAAACAGTATTTTGTCCTGATTAAATGGTCTTGGTATCCTTGTTCAAAACTTTACTTCTGGACTCTCAAGTCTATTTCATTAACCTGTATGTTTATTCATTTACTAGTACTAAATCACCTTGATTACTCAAGTTTAAAAAAATAATTAATTTTTATTTTTTCTTTTAACTTTTTGGCTGCACCCCACAGTATGTGGGATCTTAGTTCCCTGATCAGGATCGAGCTCATAACTACACTATATTGGAAGGCATAGTCTTAATAACCACTGGACCGCCAGGCAAGTCCCCATACTTTTTATTTTGTACTGGAGTATAGCCAGCTAACAATGTTGTGATAATTTCAGGTGGACAGCAAAGAGACTCAGCCATACATATACAGGTATCCATTCTCCTCCAAACTCCCCTCCCATCAAGGCTGCCACATAACATTGAGCAGAGCTCCCTGGGCTATATAATAGGTCCTTGTTGGTTATCCATTTTAATAGCAGTGTATACCTGTCCATCCCCAACTCCCTAATTATCCCTTCCTCTCATCCTTCCCCCTGGCAACCCTAAGTTTGTTCTCTGTGAGTCTGTTTCTGTTTTGGAAATAAGTTCATTTGTATCATTTCTTTTTAGATTCTGCATATAAGTGATGTCATAAGATGCTTCTGCCTCTCTGTTTGACTTATTCACTCAGTATGACAATCTCTAGGTCCACCCATGTTGCTGCAAATGACATTATTTTTTTTGCTGCCTGAGTTGATTACTCAAGTTTTGTAATAAGTTTTGAAATTGGGAAATTTGAGTCTGCCAACTGTTTTTCTCCAAGATTCTTTTGGCTGTTTTGGGTCTCTTGCATTTTCATATGAATTTTAGAACCAACAACAATTTCTGTAAAAAAGAAATTGGAATTTTGGAGATTTGAGTTAATCTTTAGATCTTTAACTCCATTAAAAGTTTAGTTTTCAGTATAAGTCTTGTACTTCTTCAATTAATTTTACTCTTAAGCATTTTATTCATTTTGATGCTATTGTAAGTGGAATTTTTTCTCAATTTCATTTTCAGGCTGTTTATTGAGGGTTTATAAAATACAAGTATTTTTTACACACTGATTTTCTACTTTTGCCATCAGTTGAACTCACTTGTGAACTCTATCAGTTGTATTCTGTTGTTTTATGGATTGCTTAGGGCTAAGATCATGTCAACTGCAAAAAGATAGCTTTGCTTTTTTCTTTTTAATACGGATGCTTTTTATTTCTCTTTCTTGTCTAATCACCCTGGCTTGAATTTCCAGTACAATATTGAATGGAAGTGGTAAGAGTGGACATCCTTGGAGAAAGCATATAGTCTTTCACCACTCATTATGTTAGCTGTGCATTTTTTACAGATACCCTTTTATTAGATTGAGGAAGTTCACTTCTATTCCCAGTTTGAGTGTTTTTATCACGAAAGGGTGTTGGATTTTATCAAATACTTTGTCCACTGACACAATCTTGTGGCGTTCCCCCACCTTTATTCCAGCAATATGTTGCATTAGATTGATTTTTGTATGATGGGTCAACCTTTCATTCCTGATAAATGCCACTTAATCAGGACGTATAATCTTTTTTTACGTACTGCTGGATTTGATTTACTAGTACTTTGTCAAGAATTTTTACCTTTGTAAATGATACTTAACTACAATTTTTTTTTCCTTATGATGTCTTTGGTTTGGGTATCAGAGTAACATTGACGTCAAAGAATAAGTTAGGAAGTGTTTTCTCTTTTCTAAGTTTTTTTTTTTAATTGAAGAGTTACTTCTTTAAACTGATAGAATTCACCAGTATAGACTTAGTTCTTCATTGTAAGAAGTTTTTAATTCCCAGATCAATCTCTTAACATGTTACACATCTATTTCTTGTTGTTGTTCAGTTGCTCAGTTGGATCTGACTCTTTTGTGACCCCATGGACTGTAGCCCACCAGGCTCCTCTGTCCATGGGATTTCTCAGGCAAGAATACTGGAGTGGGTTCCCATCTCCTTTTCCAAGGGATCTTCCTGACCCAGGGATTGAACTCACATCTCTTGCACTAGCAGGCAGCTTCTTTATCACTGAGTCACTAGGGAAGCCTATACATCTATTTGCAAAGTTCATTTCTACTTGAGATGGTTTTGGTACTTTGTATCCTTTTAGAAACTTGTTCACTTCATATACCTTGTCAAATTAATTGACATATAAACATTGCTCATAGTATTCCTTTACATTCTTTTTATATCTATAAGCGCAGTAATGATCTTTCTCTTTCATTCCCGATTTTAGTAATTTAAATCTTCCCTCTTTCCTGAACAGCCAAAGGTTTGTCAATTTTGATCTGCTAAAAGTACCGACTTTTGGCTTCACCGACTTTCTCTTCTTTTTCTGATTCTCCATTTCTCTTATTTCTGTTCTAGTCATTTTATTTTCTTCCTTATATTTACTTGGGTTTAATTTGCTCCTCTTTTTCTAGAATAAGATAGAAGGCTAGGCTTTTGAGAATCGTCCCTATTTTTAACACAATCATTACAATATTAATATAAGTTTTCCACTGAACTATGCCTTCATTGCATCCAGTAAGTTTTTTTTTTGTTTTCATTTTCACTATCTCACAGTATTTCCCAGTCTCCCTTGAGATTTTGAGCCATCCCTCTTACGAGTGTGTTGATTCATTTCAGCATATTTGTAAATTTCTCAAATTTCCTTCTATTAATTATCTTTTACACTCCACTATCATCAGAAAGCATACTTTGTATTATCAGCCCATTTAAATTTATTGAGATATAAGCTTAATATTTGATCTATCTTTAAGAATATTTCACGTGTACTTGAGAGGAATAAAGCTTCCCTGTTGGCTCAACTGGTGAAGAATCCACCTGCCAATGCAGGAGATGCATGAGACCCGGGTTCGATCCCTGGGTCTTCCCTGGGAAGATCCCCTAGAGAAGGAAATGGCAGCCACTCCAGTATTCTTGCTTGGGAAATCTCATGGACAGAGGAGCTTGGTGGGCTACAGTCCATGGGGTCCACACAGTCCATCAGGTCGCAGAGAGTGAGACACAACTGAGCGACTAAGCACACGAGAAGAGTAAGTCTTCCAGTGTGCGGTGTGTCCCATAGATTCAGTTGGTCTGCAGCTTTAGCCTTCTAATTTCTTGCTTAAGTTCCATCTTTTTGTTCCATTCTTTACTCAAAATGGAGAACTGAAATTTTAAACTATTATTGTTGAACTGCCTATCCCAATACTTTGGGGTTTTGTTTTATGTATTTCAATTCTCTACTGTTTGCTGTATATGTGTTTATAATTGTCATATCATCTTGAAGAGTTGACCCCTTTATGATTATAAACTATACTTCTTTGTCTCCAGCAACAATTTTTGTTTTAAAGTCTATTTTCTCTGGTATTGGTTTAGCCACTCTAGCTTGCTTTTGGTTACTGTTTTCATGTAATATCTTTTCCCAGCTTTTACTTTTACCATATTTGTGCCTTTGAGTCAAATGTGAGTCTTTTGTAGACAGTAGTTCATGTGTTTTCAATCTATCATGCCGATTCCCGCCTTTGAATTAGAGATTTTAATCCACTTACATTTAATATAATTACTGATAAAGTAGGATTTTGAGTGAACTCTGGGAGTTGGTGATGGACAGNAGCTTTTACTTTTACCATATTTGTGCCTTTGAGTCAAATGTGAGTCTTTTGTAGACAGTAGTTCATGTGTTTTCAATCTATCATGCCGATTCCCGCCTTTGAATTAGAGATTTTAATCCACTTACATTTAATATAATTACTGATAAAGTAGGATTTTGAGTGAACTCTGGGAGTTGGTGATGGACAGGGAGGCCTGGCGTGCTACAATTCATGGGGTTGCAAAGAGTTGGACACAACTGAGCAACTGAACTGAAGGATTTTCATTTGCCAATTGCTATTTATTTTCTATAAGTCATACACATTTTTCCTCCTCAGTTCCTCCACAATTGCTTCATTTTATGTTAAATGGTAATTTTTAGTATATCATTTTAATTCCTTTATTTATTCTACCAAATATTTTTGAGTTTTCCTAGTGATTGCCCTAGGGATGACTATTAACATTTTAATTAGAATTACTACTAGTGTCAATATACAAAAGTTTTGCTCCTATATAGCTCCATTTTCTCCCCACTTTTATGCTGTTACTGTCACAAAATGTATTTTATACATTGCATGCCCTAGAACATGTTTATCATTATTGCTTTATGCAGCTATAATTTAAATTGGATAGGAGAATGTAAGAGATACGGACAAAAATACACAATACTGTCCTTTAGATTTACTCATTGAAATCTACTGTTTTATTTCTTCATGTTGATCAAGTTACTGTCTATTATTCTTTCACTCCAACCAGAAGGAATTCTATCTTTTTTTTAGTGACAAACTCTTTCAATTATTTACCTGAGAATATCTTAGTCTGTTTTTCATTTTTGAAGAAAAATATTTCCGGATACAGAATTCTTGGTTGACAGCTTTTCCTTTCATCATTTTGAGAATGTCATTTTAATATCTCTGGCATCTATGGCTTCTAAGAATCTGACTGAAGTGAAGTCGCTCAGTCGTGTCTGACTCTTTGCGACCCCATGGACTGTAACCTACCAGGCTCCTCCGTCTATGGGATTCTCCAGGCAAGAATACTGGAGTGGGTTGCCATTTCCTTCTCCAGGGGATCTTTCCGACCCAGGGATTGAACCTGGTCTCCCGCCTTGCAGGCAAACGCTTTAACCTCTGAGCCACCATATGATGAGCTACTTCTTTATTGCTTTCAATTGACAATTTGATCATTATGAGTTTATGTATGGATCTCTTTGAGGCTGTCCTAACTGGAGTTTGCTAAGCCTTTTTCATGTGTAAATTAATGGTTTTCATCAGATTTGGGACATTTTCAGCTTCTATTCTTTTGGCAGCTTTCTCTCTCATCTCCTTCTGGGACAGCCATTATGGGAATCTTGGCATTTCTGATACCATAGTTTGTGAGACTCTGTTAATGTTTTTTCATTCTTTCTAGTTTCTGTTTCTCAGATTGGATTATGCCACTGCAACTATCTTCAAGTTACTGAAGATAACTTTCTTTTGCCTGCTCAAAGCTGCTGTTAATCCTTCCAGTCAATGTTTCAGCTAGCTACTATAGTTTTCAGCTCCAGAATTTCTACTTGGTTCCTTCTTTATTCTACCTCTTTATTTATATTCTCTACAGTAAATACCTTTCATATGAACCTTCAAACATGCAAACGTGTGTTCACATGTCCACTCATGTAAGTCAGTTCACATGTCTAGCATAGACTGTCACATGCATGCATCCTCTACAAGTGGTTGTAATTCTGTGTACTTTACTGTACAGTAGTGTATGGAGTACAGTAGTACAATATCTTTATTTCAAGTCCAGGATGTCCAAGAGCAAGCACAAAAGCAGTGGTAATGTAGCTGGTGCTGCTAAGAAGCACCAAGTGATAATGATGGAAACAAAAGTGAAAATAATTGAGAGTGGAGCAAGGGAAAAAAAATGGAATAGGAGGTCCAGAGAAAGAACAGAGACAGACAAGAAATAGCTGAGGAAATTTTCGACGCAGGAAATGGTAAGGTAGAAGGATACACAAGGTTGCAGCAGCTCTTCAGATGCAACCCAATGCTGCCACGTCATCGGCTATGATGAGAAAACAAGAGCTGCTACCCAGGCATCACGGGACCTTTTTTCAAGAGGGTAGACAGAACTGAAGCTAGCAAGGAACCAGAACCTGTGCCATCATCAGGCATGAGCGAAACTGCAGCTTGCCCTCCATCTCCTACTGCAGACAATACTTCAACTCTACCATCTCCCACCTCCTCTCCAGTCGGTAACTCGTCTTGCCTGTTCACTGGATGCCAGTTCCTAATATGTCAGCTGTTGTACTACACTATTGTACTTTTCAAGGTACTGTACAGCAAGATTAAAAATGTTTCATTTTTTGTGTTTTTTAAATGTATTATTTGTGTGAAAAGTATTATAGCCTATTACAATATATAGGTATAGTACTAAATAGCCAGTTGTGTTGCTTGGTACCTAGACTAACTGTTCAACTTATGAATGCGCTCTTGGAATGGAACTCATTTGTATGTAGGGGATTACTGTATTTAATGAGATATCATTCACAGATTTTCCTTTAGTTCATTTAGTTCAGTTCAGTTGCTCAGTCATGTCCAACTCTTTGTGACCCCATGGACTGCAGCACGTCAGGCCTCCTTGTCCATCATCAACTCCCGGGGCTTGCTCAAACTCGTGCCCATTGAGTTGGTGATACCATCCAATCATCTCATCCGCTGTTGTCCCCTTCTCCTCCCATCTTCAATCTTTCCCAGCATCAGGGTCTTTTCAAATGAGTCAGTTTTTCAAATCAGGTAGCCAAAGTACGCGAGTCTCAACTTCAGCATCAGTCCTTCCAATGAATATTCAGGACTGATTTCCTTTAGGATGGACTTGTTAGATCTCCTTGCAGTCCAAGGGATTCTCAAGAGTCTTCTCCAACACCACAGTTCAAAAGCATCAATTCTTCAGCACTCAGCGTTCTTTATAGTCCAACTCTCATANCTTTCCATGACTATTCAGGACTGATTTCCTTTAGGATGGACTTGTTAGATCTCCTTGCAGTCCAAGGGATTCTCAAGAGTCTTCTCCAACACCACAGTTCAAAAGCATCAATTCTTCAGCACTCAGCGTTCTTTATAGTCCAACTCTCATATCTATACGTGACTACTGGAAAAACCATAGCTTTGACTAGACAGGACTTTGTTGGCAAAGTATTGTCTCTACTTTTTAATATGCTGTCTAGGTTGATCAGAGCTTTTCTTCCAAGGAGCAACCGTCTTTTAGTTTCATGACTGCAGTCACCATCTGCAGTGATTTTGGAACCCGCCAAAATAAAAGCTGTCACTGTTTCCATTGTTTCCCCATCTATTTGCCATGAAATGATGGGACCAGATGCCATGATCTTAGTTTTCTGAGTGTTGAGTTTTAAGCCACCTTTTCACTCTCCTCTTTTTCACTTTCATCAAGAGGCTCTTTAGTTCTTCTTCGCTTTCTGCCGTAAGGGTTGTGTCATCTGCATATCTGAGGTTATTGGTATTTCTCCCAGCAATCCTGATTCCAGCTTATGCTTCATTCAGCCTGGCATTTCACATGATATACTCTGCTTAAGACAGATCATTTTTTCTCTTTAAAAAATGTATTTATTTTTGGTTGCACTGGGTCTTCATTGCTGCACGAGGGCTTTCTCTAGCTGCTCCTCTTTGCTGCAGTGGTGGGGCATG
This sequence comes from Cephalophus harveyi, assembly GCA_006410635.1. Lineage (NCBI taxonomy): Eukaryota > Metazoa > Chordata > Mammalia > Artiodactyla > Bovidae > Cephalophus > Cephalophus harveyi. Next base: position 497,529 of record SJYT01071904.1, read on the forward strand.
TCAAAGTGCACTTCACTGTGGTCATCCCTCTCGTTGTAGAGCACAGGGTCTAGGCACATGGGCTGTGGCAGTGCCTAGTGGGCTTGCAGCAGGTGTGGCTTGCAGGCTCAGTTGCTCCACAGCATGTGGACTCTTCCTGGACTGGGGACAGAACCCGTGTCCCCTGCATTGGCAGGTGGATTTGTATCTACTGTACCACCAGGGAAGTCCAACATATTTTTCTTTGGCTCTTTTCACATATTTAAACAGCTGATTTAAAGTTCAAAATCATGCATGAGGTATATTTTCTTATTTCTTTGCATGTCTTGCAACTTTTCAGTGGAAGCTGGACATTTACAATAATACAATGCTTCAACTTTGGAAATCTGATTTTTCCCACCTTCCCAGGGTTGCTGTTGTGGCTACTAGTTATTGTTTACCTAGTGATTTCTCTGAACTAATTCTGTTAAGTCTGTATTTTTTTGTTATGTATGGCTACTGAAGTCTCCAGTCAGTTTGCTTACTGGTCAGCCAATGACTGAATATGGATTTCCTTAAACATCTGGACTAAATCTTCACATCTCTGCTGAGAGGCTGCGTGTGTGTGCTTGAGCATGTTCCAACAATATTCAGTTAGGTGATTTACAACTCTGTTCTAGCCTCCACCTCTACACACAGTGTCAAGGTCAGCAGGCAGTGGGAGGTTAGGACCACTTCAGGCCATCTATGAGAATGAGCATACCCCAACGTGTGTATGGGCATTTAGATTTCTAGGAATATGTTGATTTCAAGGTATCTAAGAACATCTCTTTTGGCTTCTCCTTTAAAATTTTTTGGTTAGCCCACTGTTTTTGTTAACTTATTCATCACCCAAGAGAGCTGTGAAGTTAAAATTCTTGCCTCTAACAGTTTTAGACAAACACTTCCAAGGGATGCTCCCCTGTTAGTCATGGGCATATTCCAAGTCAGGTCAAAACAAGGCAATACTTTCTATTGGCAGCTTTTAGGGGAGCATCAAAGATGGCAAATAATGACAACAATTCTTTGGCATGAGGGTCTTAAAGAGCTCCAGGTCCATTCTATTCCCTCTGATACTAAGAATGCAGGGCTGTTATTTCTCAAGGTTACTGTTGAGCTGGAGAGCAGGTGATGAGAGGAGGGCAAGCTCAACACCACAAAGTTTGCTCTTTACAGAGATCTGGCCATTTTTCTTGACTAGGTAAGTCTTTGGTTAGTTTCTAGAGTTTTGAAAAAGCTGTAATAATTTTTTCCAGTTTTCATGGAAGGGTACATTTTCAAAGGTCCTTACTCCACCATTTTTATTGTCATCTGGGCATTTATTTCTAAGAAAAATCTCTTAAGTACTTATAAGATTTACTTTCCAAAACTTTTACTGGGAGAATTCATTTTTACTACAATTTATCTGTTCTCACTTTAATTCAATTAGCATGATGAAATATAAATATTTCCTACAGGGATTATTGAGAAATAAAAGATAATACATAGCTGTATCTACATGGACAGATGGGTTATAGCTATTACCCGCAGAAAAAAATTGTTTCAAAATAAGCCATTATAAACTTAGAGACAAGCCTGATTGTTATAATTTGGGTGCTATAGCCATGCTATTAAGAACAAAATCCTATTAAAATCAATTTGTGAAACTCATAATCCTTTAATCTGTTCTGCAATAATATGATAGCCAAATCCTAGGAAGTCCCTCATTATCAAAAAGCACATTTTAAAACAATAATCTCATTGAGGAAAGAGGATTTTGGGTCAGTCAAGTTAAAGCCTAAAAACATTCTCTAGATTTAGTGATAAGAAAATTACTGCCATTTACTACCTACATATTTAAATTTCTTGAATCTGTGGGCTTACAGTTTTAATCAAACTTGAAAAAAATTTAGCCTTTATTTCCTCAGATATTTTTCTGACCTGAAATGTCTCTACCGTGCCCCCATCCCCAATATACACTCCTTCTGGGACTCCAATTACACATATATTCAGTTCAGTTCAGTCGCTCAGTCGTGTCCGACTCTTTGCGACCCCATGAATCGCAGCACGCCAGGCCTCCCTGTCCATCAACTCCCAGAGTTCACCCAGACTCACGTCCATTGAGTCAGTGATGCCATCCAGCAGGGTCACTGAAGTTCTCTTATGTTTCACAGATGCTATTTTCACTAAAATTTTTTCTTTTTCTCTAGAGTTTCATTTTGGATCATATTTATTGCCATAGTCTTTAAATACACTAATCCTGCAAGTTTAATCTGCTATTAATCCAATCCAGTGCATTTTTCTTTTCAGACACTGTAGTGTTCATCTCCAGAAGTTTGACTTGGATCTTTTTTTATGTCTTCAATGCTTCTACTTACTTTTTGAACATATAGAATACATTTAGAATCCGCCTGCAATGCAGGAGACTTGGGTTCAATCCCTGGGTTGGGAAGATCCCCTGGAGAAGAGAAAGGCTATCCACTTCAGTATTCTGGCCTGGAGAATTCCATGGACTGTATAGTCCATGAGGTTGCAAAGAGTCAGAAACGACTGAGCAACTTTCATTTTCACAGTAACTTTTACATTTATGGTCTTCTAATTCCATTATCTGTGTCAATTCTGGATCAGTTTTGATTGAAGGAGTATTCTTCTCACTAATGAACATATTTTCCCTACTTCTTTGTATATGCTTGGTAATCTTTCATTGTATGCCAGACATTATGAATTTTACACGGCTGGGTGCTGGGTATTTTTGTGTATTACTGAGCTTTGTCTGGAATGCATTTAAGTTATTTTGCAATAATTTGATGCTTTCAAGACTTGCTCTTCTGGTTTGTGAGCTCGGTTGGGAGTAGAGCTCAGTCCATCTTGGATACTCTACTCAAGTGCCTCATGAATTACAAATGCTTCTAATCCGGCTGGTGAGAACAGACACTATTCCTGGTCCTCTCGGACTGCCTGGCACTGGTTTCCTCCTGGCCCTCTGCGATCGTTCTTTCCTCAGCTTTGGGCAGTCTCCTCACAAGCGTGAGCAGAATACCTGAGAGGAGCTCTCTCTAGACACCAGGGCTCTCTGTCTGTGTCACTCTCTGCTCCCCAGCATGCTGCCCTGTGAACTCTATCCACGCTGGTCTCCCTGACTCTCAGTTTCATCCTGACTCAGGAAGTCTGCAGGGTTCTTCCAAGGTTCTCCTTCCTTGTGCTGCAGCCAGGAAACTCCCTCAAAAAAAAAATAAGTTGGGATAATTGTAAGGCCTACTTTGTCTGTTTCCTTTTTCTAGGAATCACTTTTCTTTGCCATCTAATTTCAAGTATCTTGGAAATCATTATTTTGCATTTTTTATGTGTGCATAAAGTCAGTACATTACTACTTTATCTTGGCTGAAAGTCAAAGTGCCACGTTTGAGTAAACTTTTGTGAGCTGTTCTGAATTTTAAAAGCAGAGGACTAGGCCTTTCTCTATAAAATTATGAACTAAAGTTAGTCTAAAAATTCTTTCTATAGGTATATAGGGTCTGATAGCTTCTTTTTTTTTCATTCTGATTGTAGTTCTATAGTTTCCATAGGAAAAAATACTCTACCTTCACATCTAAAATATATTTTTGAAATAATGTAATTATCGTAGATATCCACTGTCTATTTAATATGCAATTTTCTATAATTATATATTTTATAAAAATAGATGATTTTTTTAATGGAATGAAAAAGTAATAGCACAAAGCCAGGAAAGACTCTTATCCTTTCATTCTCATATTAAGGTAAAAAATGTACAATGTGAAAATGTCAAAAGTTCATATATGTGTAATAGATTCATGAGTATAAATTTTATAGGACCCAAATACAGATTCACCTTATATAGTTGCATAAATAAATACTAAAAGATAATCTAGGTGTGATGCTGATGAAGAGATAAAATCTATTAACTTACTGTAAACCAGAAAATTTTTCTTCTCACTGACTTAGCCCTCCTACCCTGTTTAAAACTCATTCACATTGGCATATTTCCTTGGGTTGAGGACTAAATTACCAAAGTGTTAAATTTAGAGGTTAAGATGGAGAGCAGAATTCAGGCAACTAGTATAAAATTACAGTTGCAACTTCTATCTCAACTATGCTAGTCTACTCTCCAGAAAATCCATCACCTTTAATATACCTGAAACTTCTCCCTTCAAGTTTTATCATCTTTCTAAGAAGTGATGCACTTGCCAAAATTGCTCCTTGGTTCAGAGGTACACGGAATGTCAAATCTGAAGTTACATGCTCAAAATAAGTTTTCCCACTTCATGAATTAGTCTGGCACAAAATCCCTACTGATTTTCTGCACTATAAGATCTACTGGCTTAGGATCACCATCAGTGAGGGTCAGAGTGATTCTGAAAGCCTAAGTAAGAGTTTTTAGTCATTCCTGTGTGGACAGATACAATCTAATTGTGGAAAGGTCTGTAAAAATGGGACGTTACAAGTGGAGGTGATATTAGCCACAGTCATCTGCCTAGAGAAAGAGCTGTGGCAATACAATAAGGACCACAAAGTGAAAAGCAGGAGCCATGGCTGGGTGTGGCTACGAGCTGTGGGTCCCTTGACAGAAAAGAGAATGAGGCAGGTAAGCAAAGAATTGACACTTCAAGAAAAAAAGAATTAGACAAAACTAAAATCAGGAAGGTAGATCCAAGTGAAAGTAATAAACAAAAGATCATATTTGGTTCCTGAAACAGAATTTTCAGGATCAACTGCCAGAGGGAATAGCCAGGCTGATCCTGAAAATAAGCCACCAGTATTACAAATCTGGGTAAGAAAACCGTTCTTAAAAATGCTCTTTGACGACACACTGCTCTGGGTGGGATATACAATATTTGTTGTCCTCTCTAACAAGTAGTCTGTGCTTCCGTTTATAGGTGACTGACGGCAAGGCCTCACTTCCTAGTAGCCAACGCCTAACCCGTCTCCTGCTGCGCTGATGTGCCTGTGTACACTGAGGGTCACGGGACATTAGTTAAAACTTTAATAAAACAGAGTAGAGTGGTTAATTCTGAAGCAGATTTGGTTAGTATCAATAGTTTCTTCTGTAGAAAGATGATACATGAAACCAAACTGTGGCAGCATGGAAGAGTCAACATTATTTCCTCAAATACACAGAAAATGACTGGCACAGAGGGTTCTTCTTTCAAAGTCTCCACTTTGCTTTGAAAATCCTCCTGGGTAATCGGCTGAATCAGGGCTAATATATATTATCTAGGCTGTGTACTGCCTATTTGAATGGCCCCTCTTGGAGTTGTGCAAAGTGGAATCAATCTCTAAAATTAAGTTTAACTTTAGATTACACTAACTGAACTGCTTAACATTTTTTTAGTTATAAATAACGCCATCAAACTTAACTGCAATCAAACTGTCTTCAGGTTAACTTAAAAATACTAAATATTTTCAATTTTCTCTCAAAGCCTTCAATCACATACTATAATATCCATTTTTCTAAATGTTTTATTTGATAATTTCCTAAATGAAAAGACAATCTAAGACAGAAAAATATGAAAAAAGTTATGAATATTTTTCTAAACAATTAAGTATAATATCTTTCATTTCCTCAAATAGTCAAAATTCTATCTTTACATAAATATACAAAAAAATACTGAAAATGCAGCTTTGGGGACTCTGGTTTAAAAGTAAGGAGAAACATCACTGGAATATTCAAATGGAAAATCAACACATGGATTAATTTTCTGCAACTTGTAAACTCAAATCTTTTGGTATTCTTTTCCTGTAACAGTGTTATTTCTTTCTGGATACAAGGTACTTGAGGTCAACTTAGCTCCTTCTCTGACTCCTCAGTTTCCTAAGCTTACATTTTATGTATTTATCCTACCCCATCATCTCTCCTTATTCTTGAAATGCTCAGTTTTGACTGTTCAGTGCTTTAATATTAATACTCCTTAATGGAAATATTAATGCAATAGTAACAGCATTAAGGGCTTTATTTTCTCATATACATGGAGAATGGTTACAAGGCAACTAGAAGTATAAAGTATCTTTCATTAGCAAAGTTAAGAACTCTTAGGGACTAACACAAACTTACGTATTTCTTCCACAACCTGTGGGTCACATTCTCTGTATTTTTCTACTTCAGCCTTTAGCTGTTCCCTTTGGTCTCGAAGTGAAGAAAGCTCTTTTGCTAGCATAGTTCGCTCTTCCTGCATTCAACATAACATTATGTCCAATAAGACAAACAAAATGCCATGTTATAAGATTATACATTTTATAAACATTTTTATTTTATTTCTCATAACTGATATGCATTGGGCTTTTGACAACATTAATATTAGTATATACACACACATACATATATTCACAGTATAAGAACAAACTAAATTCCCATTTTTCTCTGCAACCAATTATCTTATGTTAACTGAATGGAAACTCAAAGATGATTGTTATTACATGATAGTTGTCATTTGTCATTACATGACAAATGGTAATTTTTTGGAGAGTTTCACAAGATTGTGTGTATATATATACACACACACACACACACTATATATATATGTAAGTTTTATGGCAACATCAGACAGTATAAAGTTTTCCTAAAAAAAAAAAAAAAAGTGTTCTAGATAATTTTCTAGTCTTCAAGAATGATTAACTTTAAAAAATATTTAAAGATATCAGAAACAATAGAACTGTGACCTCCCATCACTTTCCTTTAAAGGTAAACCAAAATAAAACTTTGAAGCAAAAAATGATCCAATAAACAGTATTTGAAATTTCTAGCCACAGTTTTCATTAACAGGTAGAAGTCACAGTGCTGTTGGTATTCAGTTTATATGTGTGAAAAATAAGCCCAAACCAAAATCAAATACCGGAAAAGGCGATGGTATAGAATTATAGGATAAGTGTTGCTTGCTCAGTCGTGCCCGACTCTCTGTGGCCCCATGGACTGCAGCCGACCAGGTTCCTCTGTCCACGAGATTTTCAGGGCAAGGATACTGGAGTGGGTTGCCATTTCCTTCTCCAATTATAGGATAAGTTTGAGGGAAAACCAATAGAGTTCAAGCTCTCTCATGGGACTCGTTTAAGGTCCCTTGCTAGCTTGTATTTTTGTACTTTTGCCTTCAGTTGCTCTCTTTGGCTCCTTTTCCTAGCACTGATGCAACAGAATGCACGTACAGAGATCTGATGTAGCAGAGTCCAACAGAACTCTGCAATAATAGAAACGTTCTAGATCTGTGGTCTCCAGTGCAGGAAACATTAACTACACGGGGCTACTAAGCACATGAAATGTGACTCTGATTACTGAGAAACTGAATTTAATTGTATTTAATTTTAATTCAAAAGTAAACAGCTATGTATGATTAATGTAGGCCATATTAGCACAGTTCAGGAGTGATTTAAAATAACCACAAGATATGATGATCATTATTTGCTATCAATGCCCAAATCATACATAATCCTCAATGAAAAATGAGAGGAGAAAAAGCTAATGAAGCCAGGTGAAGCAGAGTGCTGAGCGTCTGTGTGAACACAGGGACAGCCCTCCAGATATCTGAACTGGGAGCCGTCCCAGACTGGTTATTAGCAACAAGACCTTTGCCACATTACTTTACCTTCTTGTGCTTTCAGTTCCTCAAACGTAAAAATGAAGACAGTAATAGAGGCTACCTCCTTGGACTGTTGGCAAAATTCAATACAGAAAATGCCTCTGGAACAGTACCTGCCTAGCTCACAGTAAGCAGAATATATATGATAGCTCTGTCTTCTTCCCTGTCACTGTCAGCAGCAGCAGCATCACCAGGAGTAATATCTAATAGGCAGACTAACTCCTGACTAGTGAACTCAGGATGAACTTAAGAGTTCATCTTTCTCAGCAGTCATTCTTCTGATAGCTGTAGGCACCAACTAGGTTTGCTAGTGGTTTTCCCCTCTAGTTTCAGTGGTTAAAGTGGACTGAAAAATCTTCAGCAGACTATTATGGGGCATGAATATGTCACCATTAGTTGAAGGTGCTTCTGTAGGTTATTGCTGTAGGCACCAACTAGGTTTGCTAGTGGTTTTCCCCTCTAGTTTCAGTGGTTAAAGTGGACTGAAAAATCTTCAGCAGACTATTATGGGGCATGAATATGTCACCATTAGTTGAAGGTGCTTCTGTAGGTTATTGCCAAATTAAAGGAAAAAAACCACAATTGTATTTTAAAAAGTGGCAATTGTTGCCAAATGAAGACATACAAGTTTCAGGTTGTGCCAGGACTGAAAAATCTTCAGCAGACTATTATGGGGCATGAATATGTCACCATTAGTTGAAGGTGCTTCTGTAGGTTATTGCCAAATTAAAGGAAAAAAACCACAATTGTATTTTAAAAAGTGGCAATTGTTGCCAAATGAAGACATACAAGTTTCAGGTTGTGCCCAGAACTCACCTTCCCATAAATATTCTTTAGCAATTACCATTCTCCAATTCCTATCTGTGGCTGTGCTGACTACTCACATGGAAAGAATGTATGTAAAATAAGTTTGAAAAGCATAAAGCCATGTACATCTGTGATGTATTCTTTTGTACAATGTGACAAGTTTTTGAGTCTCTTTCACAACAAGTGGTACAGAGGCTGAGATGAAGGGCTTAGAGGTTCATGTTGATCTTCAACATATTTTCAAGTCATAAGTTCAAACTTGAGATAATGATAAAACTAAAAAGTAAAGTGATTTTTAAAAGCCCCTAATACAACACTTTAGAGAACACCGTACTTTTTAAAATAAAGTAGGTCAATATTCATTTAAATAATTTAAAAATATACAAGACCACAAGGACCCTATATTGACAGCTTTCAATTGGTTCTGTGCCAAGACTTTTAAAAATCCGAACTCTTAAAAATTTACATAAACATTTATACAGGGCTTAGTTTGTGCCAGGCTCTCTTCTAAGTGCTTTGCAAATATTAGCTAGCTTAATCAAACAATAACTCAATGAAGTAGATTTTATCATTCCCCATTTTACAACTGAGAAAACGGAGGAGAGAGAGTTTAGGAGGCGAAAACACAGGCAGTCTGGCTCCGAGGCTTATGCTTCTTTGCTACCCTGCTGTATACAATACAATAGCAATAAATCCAGGTTCACAATCAGTGGACCTACCAGGCCAAACGCTCACGGCCTTTGCTGGGGCTGGCTTCTTTTCTAGTAGGAACAGCATCCTCCTCACAGGAAGCACTGCTGCTTTCATTACCCTTAGAACTGACATTATTAAAGGATGTGCAGATACAAACTTACCGTTTCATGTCTGCCAATTTTAGCTTTCTCCATGCTCTTCTGTAGGTTTGCATACTTTTGGTTTCCCTCAGATAACTATAAAATTGAAACAAATAAAATGGCTTGCTAAGATAAACTGCCTTAATATAAAGTTTATGAATCAAGAAGACAAAATAAGATTTGCCTTCAGCCCAAGTCAGCATACTAAAAAATGTCAAAGACTACTTTGGGAACTGACTTCTCTAACTTGAAGAAAAGCAAGTACCATGAATCACTAGGGCAGACTGAAAAAGTTTAAAATATTTCTTCTTATCCTATACAAAAAAAAACGAAAACACAGGCAGTCTGGCTCCGAGGCTTATGCTTCTTTGCTACCCTGCTGTATACAATACAATAGCAATAAATCCAGGTTCACAATCAGTGGACCTACCAGGCCAAACGCTCACGGCCTTTGCTGGGGCTGGCTTCTTTTCTAGTAGGAACAGCATCCTCCTCACAGGAAGCACTGCTGCTTTCATTACCCTTAGAACTGACATTATTAAAGGATGTGCAGATACAAACTTACCGTTTCATGTCTGCCAATTTTAGCTTTCTCCATGCTCTTCTGTAGGTTTGCATACTTTTGGTTTCCCTCAGATAACTATAAAATTGAAACAAATAAAATGGCTTGCTAAGATAAACTGCCTTAATATAAAGTTTATGAATCAAGAAGACAAAATAAGATTTGCCTTCAGCCCAAGTCAGCATACTAAAAAATGTCAAAGACTACTTTGGGAACTGACTTCTCTAACTTGAAGAAAAGCAAGTACCATGAATCACTAGGGCAGACTGAAAAAGTTTAAAATATTTCTTCTTATCCTATACAAAAAAAAATGAATATGTTATCAATCTTTTCAGTCTTCATTCATCAGATTCCCTGCCTCCGTCACAAATAACCTGAAGTATACTATTTAAAATTTGAAAGTTCAAAAAAATCTTGTTTTATATAAATTCTCTCTTCAAATTTCATTTCACTTCAGACTAAAGTCTTTTTGAAACACTCTGTTTCTTATAGACTGGTAGTACTGTGACCTGTTTCACTAACAGAGTCAAAAATGAAATTATTCTTAATTATTCTTCTTAAATAAGGTACTTTGTGAGGAATTATACACTAAGTTCTTAGACAAGAAAAAATCTATCAGACAAATCTACTACCAATTTGGGCTTCCCGGGTAGCTCAGTTGGTGAAGAATCACCTGCAATGCAGGAGACCCTGGTTTGATCCCTGGGTCGGGAAGATCCCCTGCAGAAGGGATACGATACACACTCCAGTATTCATGGGCTTCCTTGGTGGCTCAGATGGTAAAGAATCTGTCTGCAGTGCAGGAGACCTGGGTTCAATCCCTGGGTCGGCAAGATCCCCGGGACAAAGGTATGGCAACCCACTCCAGCACTCTTGCCTAGAGAATTCCCACTGACAGAGGAGCCTGGCAGGCTATGGTTCACGGAGTCACAAAGAGCTGAACGTGACTAAGCACAGCACAGCATTGCCAATATTACGTGTTTTAGATACCTTAAAAGTAACCAGTTTAAGCATTCAAGCTTGGAAAGTAGTAAGTTATATTGAAAATGGATTAAATAACACAAGCAGAAAGAGACCTTAAGACACAGAATATTCATTAGCCTGTGGTTGAGCCCACACTGAAAGGGACTGGTTAATTTCAGAACATTGCTTCCCGTCTCAATTTTATTAATCTTACCTGGGCCCCAAACTAAATAAATAATCACAGGAAATTCTCTACCACATCTTTTGCTGTAAACTAGTTAGAAATCTTAGACTCATTGATTGGGTGAAAGTGAAAGTTGCTCAATTTTGTCTGACTCTTTGCGATCCCCTGGATTCTATAGTCCATGGAATTCTCTAGGCCAGAATACTGGAGTGGGTAGCCTTTCCCTTCTCCAGGGGATCTTCCCAACCCAGGGATCGAATTCTGGTCTCCCACACTGCAGGCCAATTCTTTGCCAGCTGAGCCACAAGGGAAGCCCCTTGGGTAAGGGCTTTCTTAAAATATATTCTACTCTTCATTCACTCTTAAGTTATAAACATTTGGAAAATAATTAACAAATGGATGAGTAATTTCTTTTGGCTGATTGTAAAAAAACTGACCTTTCACAATATGACTTCGTTATATGTAGAGGGTGAATTATACTCAGATACCCTTTTTTCCTTAAAAATCACAAACAATATCTTCAAAAAGCTGGTAGCTTTACCCTGACTTTAAGAAATCTTCCACTTCTCAATATGTACAAAGGGAATATTGTTAGTATTCCTTTGGTTGTCTAGTCCCTGATTCTAATCCATAGCACGAGCAAGATCCATCTGCGATGACAAGAGGACATCACCACCAAACCAGTTATACCTCTTCTAGAGAGAGTAATTATCTTCCTAAGTTGAAATACAAAAATCTGCTGTAGAGTTAAGATACAAAATAAGGTTTAAAGTCCTAAATTTAGCAAGGAGACCTTGTTCTTTAAAACAAGAGTTCTCATTTACAAAATAACACCATGTTTAAAATGTTAATATTCCACCCTGAAGGACCCACCTGAAATAATTTAATAAATGCATGTAATATCTACATTTAGGAGTATTTTCCAATGAAAAAATACACGTAGGTATTAGCGCAACATTCTTATATTACAAATGTTTAAAAACTAACCAGATAGGTAGATGTTACTCCCTAAATGAAGAACTATGTAAAAATAAGCCAATAATTAATGGACATATTAATATATCTTAATTATATTAATGAAATGTCTCCCAGATATTGTATGTCTGCTTGTAATTATTTACAACTTAAAAGATTTGAAAGAGAGCTAGTTCAGGAATTTGTTAACTCTGAAAATAACCTTATGTATTTTAGATGTGATTTCATGGTTTGTCACTTTAACTATCTCTGTTAAATGATGGTATCAAGTGAGAAGCTTCTGCTGATTATCCTAAGCACTGAAACAGTTTGGTTCAACACAGCAGGGAAGGAAATTTGGCTCTATGTTTAGTTCTTAAAACTCTTAATTGCTCGAAACAATGAAAGCAACTTCCGTGAGGCAGCCCATGCTATCTGTTTCTCATCTACACATCTCTTAGAAGCAATATCGCCATAGTTCCTAACACATACCTTGGAATTAAACCAAATCTAGGCCTTCAGTGATTAAGAGCCGAGATTTTCAGCCACTGTAGGTATTATCTAAACCAGTAGTCCTAAACTTGAGCACACACCAGGGTCACCCGAAGGGCGTGTTAAAGCCCAGGCTGCTGGGCCCCACCTCTTGCTTTGTATAGAAGAGGTCTAGGGCAGAGCCTAACAATGTGCATTTCTAATATGCTCCCAGGTGATGGGATGCTGATGCTTCTGATTAGGGGCATCACACTTTTGAGAACTACTATAGAAATCTGTTTTTTTGCAGTAACAAACCCAATGAAAACACACAAGATACTAATATATGGGAGAATATTACCTAGTTCATCAGCAAAAATGAATTAATGCTAAGCACTGTAGCCTGAAACAGAAACAAAACATCTCAGAATTTGTCACTGAAAGAAACACAAAAGTCCACATTCACAAAATTAGAAAAAGAAGTGATAGTCTATAATGAGAAAAAATATTCACCACAATATATAAAGGACTCCTTTAAAGAGCAAACTCTCTTGACATATTTCTGTAACATAAAACAAGAACCAACTACATACTATAACATTCCACTTCCAACTTTCATTAAAGCAAACACCTTTTAAAACCCAAGTAACACAGAAAAAACAGCAGCAGCAACAACAAAAACGACTTATAATTAGTAAGAACAGGATTTCATCTTTAGACTTGAGGAAGGATCTGACGATGCTTCTCTTTAATGAATTCCAGTCCACCTATACAGATTCTGAGGCTTCAGAGACATAAAGCCAATGTTTTCTAAAGGGCTAATTCACTGCCTGGAGGAACAGAAAGATTGATTCAAGCTGGCTGCATTGAATTCTGATTTGCTCCTTTTTAGAAATAAAATTTCAAGGCTTTTGAAAGAAATACAGAAGTCCTCATAGTTGGGAAAGAATGTCAGGGAAAAGAGGTTGGGGAAAAAAGGTAACAGTAACAGAAACCAGGTAAGCCTACTGCTTTATCAAAACTCATGCACAATATGGTATGGAAAAAAGAGGTTCTACGTCTTGTTTCTTTTCAAAAAAAAAAGAGAGCGAGCGAGCCAGTATAATTTAAGATTTTATATATTTAAAAAGTCTTATTAGTATATCTGGGGCTCCTCAGGTGGCGTCGATGGTAAAGTACCCACCTGCCAATGCAGGAGATACAAGAGACTCAGGTTCGATCCCTGGGTCGGAGACATACCCTGGAGGAGGGCATGGCAACCCACTCCAGTATTCTTGCCTGGAGAATCCAATGGACAGAGAAGCCTGGCAGGCTGCAGTAAATAGAGTTGCAGAGTCAGGTATGACTGAAGCGACTCAGCACACACACATTTGTAGAAACACACAAAGTGTATCTACAATTTTAAAATTAAGATGATATTCCATTTAGGAATCAATCATAACATTGAGTACTATAAAAATGAATTTATATATAAAGAAGGGGGGTATATAATTGTCTTAACAATACAGAAATGTTTAATGGCTATTTCATGGTATCGATGTGTCACAATTATGTAGCCAAAGTAAATATTTTAGAACTTTTAATGACACCAATACAGAGTTATAAAAAAGCTGGAAACAGAACTGTCAATACATTTGAGCGACTGTGTGCTATGCTTAGTCGCTCAGTCATGTCGGACTCTGCGACCAAAAGACTGGCCTGCCAGATACCTCTGTCCTTGGGGATTCTCCAGGTAAGAATACTGGAGTGAGTTGCCATGATCTTCTCAACCCAGGGATCGAACCCAGGTCTCCCACATTGCAGGCAGATTCTTTACTGTCTGAGACGCCAGGGAAGCCCTTTGAGAGACTATGTATGACCAAAAAACCAACCTCCCCAAATTAAAACCTTTAATAAAACGCACAAAACTTGAAAATGGTTATCTTTGTACTGTGAAACATAAAATTTTCTATATTGTGATCATATTTAACTATTATTTTAGAAATCCTTTTCCTGGGTAAGGGTGTAGGAGAAGAAAGGAACAGGTGAGGGAGATTAACAGGTACAAACTTCCAGTTGCAAAATAAATGGCTCACAGATATGAAATGTACAGTGTGTGGAATGTAGTCAATCACTGTAATATCTCTGTTAGGTGACATCCTATCTATACTTATGGTGATCAGTTTGAAATGTACAGAAATATAGAATCACAATGTTGTGTAACAGGAACCAACAAAGTGTAGTGACTCATAGAAAAAGATCAAATTTGTGGTTACCAGAGATGGGGGTATGTGGGGAGAATTGGATGAGGGCAGTCAAAAGGTACTCACTTTTTAAAGAATTAATTCATTTAATTGGAGACTAATTACTTTACAATATTGTGGTGGTTTTTGCCTTACATCGATATGAATCAGCCACGGGTACACATGTGTCTCCCCATCCCGAACCCCCCAGTCTATTTCCTACGTCTGAAAAGACACATTTCTAGTTATTACTGCAAACCAGGGATATAATGTACAACATGATAGATACAATTAACACTGTGTATGTTATATATGAAAGTTAAGACAGTAAATCCTAAGAATTCTCATCCAAGAAAAAATTTTTTTCTATTTCTTTAATTTGGTATCTATAGGAGATGATGAATATTCACTAAATTTATTGTGGTAATCACTGCATGATGTATGTTAATCAAATCATTATGCTGTACACCTTAAATTTATATAGTTATGCCAACTATATCTCAATAAAACTAGAAGAAAAATTACTTTCCTATTATAAGCAATATATGAATATATTTTCAAGATATTAAAATGAGTTTTTTTTTTTAAACTCAAACATCATAGAACTCAATGAAGTCAATAGGCTGCTTCTTACAAAACTTTAATCATATGATTCTGCAACAGCATTCCTTGAGATTTACCCAAGAATTTCATTCCTTTTAAAGACTAAATAAATATTCCACTTTTGTATATACCACATTCTGTTTATCGATTCACCTGGTGATTAACCTTGGGTTGTTCCTACCTTTTCACTACTGTGAATAACACTGCCCTGAACATTGTTACACCAGAGACCTCTTCCTGTTTTCAGTTCTTTGGGGGTAGACACTTTGAAGTGGAACTGCTGGGTCATATGGTAATTCTGTTTAACCTTCTGGGGAAATACCATATTGTTTTCCATAATGACTTCACCTTTTTACATTCCCATCAGCAATGCACAAGGTTCAATTTCTCCAACACTTATCATTTCTTTTTCATCACAGCTATCCTAATGGGTGTGACATGAATGCAGAACTTCTGTCATTTTTGTCCTTCATCAACTGTATAAAACAAGTTTTCTCCCTGTAGGTTTCCCCAAAATGGATACTGGCAATAACTTAAAAGAATGATAATCTGATGGCTGAAAATGACATTCCATTATTGTTTTAATTTGTATGTCTTTGATTTTCAAGATTTAGCATCTCTTCATATGTCTAGCGGAGAAGACAATGGCACCCCACTCCAGTACTCTTGCCTGGAAAGTCCCATGGACAGAGGAGCCTGGTAGGCTGCAGTCCATGGGGTCGCTAAGAGTCGGGCACGACTGAGCGACTTTACTTTCACTTTTCACTTGCATGCACTGGAGAAGGAAATGGCAACCCACTCCAGTGTTCTTGCCTGGAGAATCCCAGGGACGGGGGAGCCTGGTGGGCTGCCGTCTATGGGGTCGCACAGAGTCGAACACGACTGAAGCAACTTAGCAGCAGCAGCAGCATATGTCTAGTGATTATGTAAATATATTTCTTCACTAACTTCTTTAATAATGTCCTACGACCATTATTTCATTGCATTGTTTACCCTTTTCTCATGTATTTTTAGGGACTATTTATATGTAGAAGATGGTAATTACTTGGTTAGAAATGTTTAACTTTTAATGTTATGTTCCAATATGCAAATTTTAACTCTTCGTGCAAATGCATCAACTTTTTGGGTTTTAGATTCTGCGTCTTGCTTTGAAAAGCCTCTCAAACTAATACTGTACAAATACTTTCCTTCTATTATTATATTCTTTTGATCTTTCACTCTCTAAAAGGCCTCTGGCTTATTCTGGATAAGGGTTGGGGTAGGGCTCTAACTTTAATTCATTTCAATGGACACCCAATTATCTATACACCTTACTGAACAGTCTGGCCTTTGCCCTCAGAATTGATAAAGATGTATTGCATCTTTATCATCAAGTAGACAGGTATACAAAAGCCTGCTTATAGCTTCTTTGTATGGCTATACTTCTCTGTCTATTCTTACACAAATAACAAGTTTTAAAAAATATTTATTTGGCTGTGTCGAGGCTTAGTGGCAGCATGCGAGATCTTTTGCTGTAGGCTTTCCAGTTGTGGTGCAAGGACTCAAAATTCGCAGCGTGCATGGGCTTGGTTTCTCCACGGCTTGTGGAATCTTAGTTTCCTGACCAGGGATGGGACCCTCATCCCCCACCGTGAGGTGGACTCTTAACCACTGGGCCACCAGCGAAGTCTTGCAAGTTTTAGTTACTATAGTATTATATACTGATATCTGATAGGGAAAATCCTACCCCATTGTTCTTCCTTTCTAAAATACTTTCTTGGTCCTTTTTCTTAATATTTACTTATGTATTTATTTGGCTGTGCCAGGTCTTAGTTGCAGCACACAGGATGCTAATCTTCATCGCGGCATAAGGGATCTTTTTAGTTGTGCAAACTCTTAGTTCTGCATGTGGGCTATAGTTCCCCGAGCAGGGAATGAAAACCGGGCCCCCTGTATTGGGAGCATGGAGCCCGAGCCACTGGACCACCAGGGGAGTCCCTTTCAGCCCTTCTTGCAGCTTACTACATGAATATGAGAATTATCCACATAAATCTAGTAGGATTTTGGCTACTGTAACATATAGAAAGTGAAAGTGAAGTCACTCAGTCGTGTCCGACTCTTTGTGACCTTGTGGACTGTAGCCCACCAGGATTCTCCAGGCAAGAATACTGGAGTGGGTTGCCATTTCCTTCTCCAGGGGATCTTCCCAACCCAGGGATCGAACCCGGGTCTCCCACATTGCAGGCAGACGCTTTAACCTCTGAGCTACCAGGGAAGCCCGTAACATATAAATGATATATAATAAACTGACATTTTTATAGCTGAGTTTAGTTGTTCATGAATATGCTGCTCCTTTACTCGAGTTCTTTCGTGTCCTTCAGTAGAGTTCTGCAATCTTCTTCAACGACTGTCTTGTCCATTTCTGGTTAGGGTTTAACACTGGTTTTGGTGCTGAGGGACAGGCAATGACCCCAGGCTTAAGCCTACCATTGTAAGGAATGTTCTTTGCCACCATGGTTGATTTCAAGTGTTAAATCTGGATAAGATCAGAGTCTTTTGTTCAAGGATTGTGGGGAACAATTTTCTCCTGCTGTCTGGATTGTAATCCACATAGCTACAAGAAAGCAAATGGTCCACATTACTGCTGGCAGCCCTCTTGCAACCATGAAGAAAGCCAGTGCGAGGACAAAGGCATTGTACCAGAGGCCAAACCAAGAGAAGGAGAGTCAGACTCCAGGTTAAAGTACATTTACGTATGCTCTACCTTTGAAATATTTTAATTTAAATGAGACATAGCATCAAAAGTGCCGTTACTGCTCATACCAAGTCCACCTGTGTTTTCTACCATCACTACAGTAAACATTTTAACTATTATAGTACATAGTGCTTCAACAATAGCCCGTTTCATATAGTGCTGGCTAGCTATGACAGCTGCGAAATATTTTGGAAAACATCAAACGTCAACATTCTTATTCCTCTATGCTGGGTTATAGCATTGTAGGAATGAGGAGAATAAAGTAATGTATGCCAGGAAGGCTCTTCATTCAATAAACATTTATGAAGTGCTCTCTGTACATATGGTTACAATACGATTGGCTCAAGCTTTTCCACTGAATACAGTAACAATTAACTCAAGGCATGGATGAGCACTGAATGTTGACTATTTGTGAAATATTTTCTTTATGCTACAAGACAATCCACATTAAAAGGTAGCACTCTCTGAAGCTAGTAAAAATACAGCAGATTAATATTCCACTTAACCAGGAGATCAAACTTCCAGCAGTGCAACCCTGTGGAACACCCTTCAGAACCTGAGAAAAGTATAGCAGGAATCCTAAATAATGGACACAGAAAAAAACATGGGAATCCCATCAGGAAAGCAACATAAGGGAAAAGGGAAGCCACTCAGTAACTACACGCTTGAGAAGAATTCGTAACACACGTAACACCTGATGACGATGAGATCACGATAAACATTACAGTGTAAAGAAACAAACTGTTAGAGCAGTGCACAGCAAATGGGATTAGCATTCCTTCAAGCAGAAATATCAGGAATCTGTTCAGTCAGACAGAGAACCAAAGAAACTACAAGGGAAAAAAGGTAAGACGACTTCAAAACTACTGCACATGAACTATTTTTAAATTCTAGGAAGCAATACAAATATTAAGAAGTAGTTAAGAGAAACAGAAGATAAGGAGGTCCAACAAAGCCTTATGTCATGAGAGTTAAGCCAGAAATTGTGACTACAGTCAAAGCCTTATACAGAATCCAACTGGAAGTCAGTCAGATACTTTGAAAGCCAAAGACATGCAAAATCCAACTGATACTGAGAGGGAAGTTAGATACAGTTATGGAGGATTATAGACTTTAAATATGAGAACTGGGCTCTAATATGACACACACAGAACTGCGGGCTAAGTATGAGGGCTACTAATTGTCTACCAACTCCCACTATTTCTTAGTAATAGGACCTCAGACAATAGTGAAAATAAATAAGGAATTATTGTCTGTCAGTGCCATCAGCAAGAATATGTCCTAGAGAGAGAGTCTCTGTTAAGAAATTCACCTTAAGGCTTCCCTGATGGCTCAGGGTGAAGAATCTACCTGCCAATGCAGGAGACACAGGTCTGATCCCTGATCTGAGAGGATCCCACACATCAGGGCAGCTAAGCCCGTGTGCCGCAACTATTAAGCCAGTGCTCTAAGCTCAGGAGCTGCAACTACTGAGCCCAGGCACCCTAAAGCCTGTGCACCGCAACAACAGGAGCTACTGCATGAGAAGCCGCACACCAAAAATAAAGGGGAGCCCCCACTCTCTGCAATTAGAGAAAAGCCCGCTCAGCAGGGAAGACCCAGCACAACCAAAAGTAAACATTTAGGTTGGTGCAGAAGTAACTGCCGTTTTGCATTGTTGAAATTTGCTGTTTGATATTGGAATACATTCTTAAATAAATGTGGTTATGTTATATATCATTTTAATGAATATTTCTTGCTTTATATTTTTAGGCTAATGACTTACTACTTCCTGTTTACTTCATATTTATTTTAGACTAGAGAAATGATGTTAAGGCAAAAAGCAAATTGGAGTAATTTTCTTATTCGATTTTTTCTTATTCAGCGGTAGTTCAAGAAGTTTTGCAAAGCAGACGAGAGCCTTGAAGATGAGAAGCATGTTGGCCGGCCACTGGAAGCTGACAACGACCAACTGAGAGGATCATCAAAGCTGATCCTCCTACAAGTACATAAGAAGTTGCTGAACAACTCAACGTCAACCATTCTATGGTCGTTCAGCATTTGAAGCAAATTGGAAAGGTGAAAAAGTTCAGTAAGTGCTCGTCTCATGAGCTGGCTGAAAATCAAAAAAATCATTGTTTAGAAGTGTCTTCTCTTATGCTATGCAACAACAATGAACCATTTCTCAATCGGACTGTGACATGTGATGAAAAAAGATTTTATATGACAACCAGTGACAACCAGTTCGAAGCTCCAAAGCACTTCCCAGAGCCAAGCTTGCACCAAAAAGAGGTCACGGCCACTGTTTGGTGGCCTGCTGCCTGTCTGATCCACTATCACTTTCTGAATCCCAGCAAAACCATTACATCTGAGAAGCATGCTCAGCAAACTGATGAGGAGGCATCAAAAACTACAACGCCTGCAGCCAGCACTGGTCAACAAAAAGGGAGAACTCTTCTCTAAAACAACGCCCGATCACACGTCATACAGCCAATGCTTCAAAAACTGAATGAATTAGGCTACAAAGTTTTGCCTCACCTGGCATATTTACGTGACCTCTCGCCAACTGACTACCACTTCTTAAAGCATCTCAACAACTTTTTGCAAGGAAAATGCTTTCACAACCAGGAGGGAGAAAATGCTTTCCAAGAGTTTGTTGAATCCCGAGACACAGATTTTTATGCTACAGGAATAACAAACTTAATCTCATTGGCAAAAATGTACTGATTGTAATGGTTCTTATTTTGATTAATAAAGACGTGTTTGAGCTTAGTTATAATGATTTAAAATTCAGGGTCTGATATTGCAATTACTTTTTCACCAACCTAAATAAATAAATAAAATAAAAAGGATGTCTTAAAAAAAAAAAAAGAAATCCATTTGCGAAGAAAACTCAAAATCTACTTGGAAGGACAACCCTTTAATTATCTGGAATGACAGAACTGTTTAACAAGTAAATTTTTTAAATAAAGGGGAGATTTAAAATTACTTTTAAAGATGAGTAGATTTGTATTATTAATATTTTTGTGTTAAGAAATAACCTATACATATTTTGCACTGCATTTTGCATAACCTGGCTTGATTTAGCCAGTAAAAAATCAGCCTGCAGTGCCGGAGACCTGGGTTCGATCTGCAGCTCAGGTCAATCTCCTGGAGAAGGGAATGGAAACCCACTCCACAATTCTTGCCTGGAGAATCTCATAGACAGAGAGGCTGTGCAGGCTACAGTCCATGGGGTTGCAAAGGGTTGGACATGACTAAGCATGCATGCATTTTGCACTGTACTCACAGGGTAAAACTATAGATGCAACTTAATGCCTCCCCACAACCGCCAATAGTTCAGTGAGTGAAGTGCTTCCTTGGCCACTAACCAAAGAATTGAGAGTCCCATGAATTTCCGATCACTCTTAATCAAGATCTACAATTTTTTTAAGTTGGCAAACAAAGCCTTAATTCAGAAATTAGGATGTCTAACATAATAATCAACACTTCAACTCTTGATTTAAAGCTAAGACTTCTTTTCAGCAACTACAGGCTGCCAGTGGGTTTCACTAGAAAGGGTGCATTGTCCTTCTCTCTCTCCTAGTCTAGAGTTTCTGTCCTTCCTTCAGTCCAGTGAGTGCAGTTTCTGCCTCCTGTCTTCCACCTCTACCAAGCCTGGAGAAGGGGAGAGAGAACAGAACAGGTAAAGGGAACTAGAAATACCATACTTAGGTAGCGTTAAGATGCCTCGGTGCTGGGCCTGACATGTCTGCCAGGTCCTTGCGTGGCTGTGCTGCTGGGCTCTTTGCCAGCTTTCCCTGTCTTTAACTTCCATGATGCAGGAGACACACTCCAGGGAGCCTGGACAACATTCCCCCTTCACCAACCTCCTTCTCCAGCTTGCCGTGCACTCCCTTCCAGCCTGATTTTTGGATTCATTACACACACACACAGTCACACACACACAGTCTCTCTCTCTCTCTCTCTCCATGGAGGGTATCAGTGCCCTCTGCAACAGAATGTAATGTGCCTCCCAATGGGCTCCTGTTCTCTCACTTTTGAGAGTTGGTTCAAATAGAGTCCATGGGGACACTCATGTATGCAACAAGCTCCAGAATTACTGGCCCATATTTTTATATATTATAATAACTGATAGACTCTACCAATAGATCTACATAGATGCTAAAATCAGCAAAATTACTTTTACATAAGAAATAACTTATTTTCCTAGTTTTTTAAGAGTATTGGGAAATGATATGCTCACATATCAGTTCTAACATTTATGAATTCCTCTTGTGAGAATTAAGACTGTCCACTATTTAAATTGCTAATAAAAATGTTACTTAAATGCTATTTAAACTGTTTTGATCCAGTAAGTTTTTCAGTGTAAGTAATTTAGTTTCATTAGAACCTACCCATCAAAAATATAACAAGTTACTTGCTTAGAAGCACTAAAGTGCTTAAGTTCAAGTTTCTATTTAACTTAAATATAATTAATGAATTTAAAGCTCTAAATTTCTTTCTAGGCCAGGTTATAATAAACTTCACATAAAACTTATAAAGCCAAAGAAAAAGTCATAAGGAGACAACACTGCTGAGAAATAGTGAAGAGAAAGTAGCTGCCCATACAGGCTTTTCTCTTCTGAAAAGAAACATGCTCTTTTCTATTTTTGTCTCGTATACTGGAAATATTTAAGAGAACTTGGATTTTAAAGGGTTAAAAAAGTAAATGAAAGTTGCTTCTTCCATAGTCTAAGCAGTTCCAGCAGAATGAAGAGGGCAACCTAACACATTTGGATGGCAGCCTAACTCAAGAGCAGAGAGCAGTCAAGCACACTAAGATTTGTGGAAAGTTTAAGTGTAGGAAATTTTTGAAAAAGTAGAAGGTATTTAACTTTAAAAGTTATAATAATTAAAAAAAATTTTTAATTGAGAGTTTTTTTTTGCATCCAATCTAAATTTTTACCAGAGTTATAGACTAGGAAATTTATGGTTATAATTAAACATAAATATACGGAACCCAAACAAAGCCTTATATTTGAATCTGATGAAATGCAAGCCTGGAAGTTTGAACCCACGCCCTTTGGTCAAGTAAGAACCATACTTTAAACAAAAAAAGCACCCCACTGATAGAGCTATTTTTGTGAAACTTCCAAATACATAAAACAGCCAGAAACATTATAAATGTTGAAATACTAAAATGTACAAAACACTGATGTAGTTTTTGAAGGCAAAACAAGACAAATAAAACCAAGGCTATCCCAGGAAGCTAAGGATCTGCATGTCTTCGACACTGCCACCGCCTGGTGGCATGACATCGAAAGTGCAGCTCCACTTTTTTGTGGAATAAACCTTTTCCAGGTTGGTTGATTTGGGGAGAAAACAGTAATGAATGAGAATGGCTGTTCCAGACCTGCAATTCATATGAAGCATAAAAGAATGTTTTGGGTATTGTACAGGGAATTCTATAGCTCTGGAGTCAGGCTTCTCAAACCCATCCAGCAAGTAGCTCCAACAGCAAAGGAGAATAACTAGCAGGGACAGTTCAGAAGCTACCAGCTTTGAGGCTACCAGCCCAGGGCTATCTGCTACAAAGGTATATAATAGGACTGAAACTAGGCGATGCTTTATTGATTTATGCACTCATTCAAGATTTGTCTCTCTGCATCTCAGTAACTGCATTTACATGCTGGGGATAAAATACAGTTAAGATATTTCTGCTCTCAGAATGTCTGCCATGGTAATAGAGCACATAAAGACTTCGTTCTACAAAAGAAATGTATGTAAGATAGTCAAAACACAAAGGAGTCATCAGCTCAGCTGAGGAGGGGATAAAAACTTCCCAGAAGAAAAGATTTCCGATGTAGGTCTTAAATATCTCTGGTTAATGGACAGCTTGAAGTTTGTTGGTAGACAAGCAAAAAGAGCTAGTCAGATGCAGCATGTGAAAACACAAGATATGAAATGAACAGAAGTTGTAAACAATTAGGTTAGCTGGTGTGTAGGGTGGGAGAAGGCAAATAGCAAGTTATTGGCTGGCCAGTGGCGGGAGCCAGATTATAGAGAGCCTTCAAGTCAGGCTGTGGAATCTAGACTTGTTATTCAGAGACGGGAAACTATACAAAGGGCATTTTAAAAACTACTGTAGCACATAAATGAAAGTAAAGACTAGTAATAGGGAGACCAGTAAAGACTAATCAGGCCTCTGGTTTGGATGACTAAGTAGACCGTAGTTTCAGAATCTACAAGACACAGAGGAACAGGTTTGGCTAAAGAACTGAGTCTTGAACGTACTGAATGTGGGCTGCCTATCAGCCATTCAAGTAGAGATGTCTAGTAAGTAGCTGAACACATACACAGGTGTGGAGCTCAGTGCAGAGGCATAGGCAGGATATAAAAACCAGGGACTCAAAAGCATACAAGAGGCAACGGAAGCCACAAGAGTAGAGGAGGCCTCCCAGAAGAGTGTGCAGAGCGAGGGACTGGAACTGAGGATGAAAGGCTAGGGTCCAGTCTGGGGGTCCTTAGTATGTTGACAGTGGTTGACTGGATTTGAGGGTTTTCCCCTCATTTCAAAAAATTTTACAGAAAACATGTACTTACTTAAGATGTGGCTACAAAAGCTAGCTAAAATCTCATGAATGTACTTCTAAATGGTAATTCTTAAAAAATGAGACTCTAATGGAAAGAATAAACTAATCCTTTGTTATAATTAGAGAGATTAGAGTATTATTTCTAAAACCTAGATTTATATCAACTAAAGTAAGTTCAGGAGAAGGCAATGGCAACCCACTCCAGCACTCTTGCCTGGAAAATCCCATGGACGGAGGAGTAAGTTAGTACTAGTTATTTCACATCAATTTTGAAAAGCTCTTATTGGTGTCATAGGGACTTCCCTGGCTCAGATGGTAAAGTGTCTGCCTACAATGTGGGAGACCTGAGTTCAATCCCTGGGTCAGGAAGATCCTCTGGAGCAGGAAATGGCAACCCACTCCAGTACTCTTGCCTGGAAAATCCCATGGACGGAGGAGTGTGGTAGGCTACAGTCCAAGGGGTCACAAAGAGTTGGATATGACTGAGCAACTTCATTTATTGGTGTCATATATCTCTCTAGTTAAAAAAATGGGGAAAAATAATTCAAAATGCAATGAGGAGCAGAAATAGATAAAACAGAGACAAAAAACAGAAATAAATCAATAAAACTAAGAGCTGGTGCACTGAAGAGATAAACAAAACAGATAAACCTTCAGCCAGACTCATCAAGAAGAGATGACTCAAATTCAGAAATGAAAAAGAAGTTACAACTGAAACCACAGAAATACAAAGGATCGTGAGATTACTATGAATAATTATATGCCAGTAATATGGGCAACCTAGAAACATAAAATCTCCCAAGACTGAATCAGGGAAAAATATATAGAGAGATATATAGAAAATACATAGAGATCATTTACCAGTAATAAAATTAAATCAGTTTAAAAGAAAAGGAAAATTTCCAACAAGCAAAAGTTCAGGGTTCATTGGGGAATTCAACCAAGTAGAGAAGAATTAATGCCTAGATCTCTCAAACTATGCTAACGAGGAAGGAACACTTCTGAACTCATTCTGTGAAGTTAGCAATACCCTTATACCAAAATCAAAGACCACACACAAAATTATAGGACAATATCACTGATGAACTCATGAATATTTGCAAAATATTAGCAAATTGAATTTGAATTTGACAATACATTAATAGGATCATATACCATGATCAAGTAGGAGTTATTCCAGGAATGCAAGGATGCTTCAATATACACAACTCAGTCAATGTGATATACAATCTTAACAACCTGAAGAATAAAAATCATATGATTACCTCAGCATGTACAAAAAAAGCTTTTGACAAAATTTGACATTCATTTATGATTATAAAAACTCTCAACAAAGTGGATATAGAGGAAATATATCTCAACATAATATAGGCCATTAATGACAAACCTACAGATAACATCATACTTAATGGTGATAAGTTGAAAGCATTTCCTTCAAGATCAGGAACAAGACAACAATGTCCACTCTCACAACTTTTACTCAATAAAATATTGGAAGTACTAGCCACAGCAGTCTGTCAAGAAAAAGAATCCAAATTGGAAAGAAGTAAGACCGTCACTGCAGTAGACATGACAGAATATAAAAAAATCTCAAAAATTCTACCAAAAATTGTTAGAATAAAATAACTCCTTAAAGCTGAGGACATAAAATCAACATAAAGATTCTACTGTGTTTCTTGTTGCTGGTATTGTTTAGTCACTAAGTTGTGTCTGACTCTTTTGCAACCCCATGGACTGTAGCCCACCAGGCTCCTCTGTCCATAGCATATCCCTGGCAAGAATACTTGAGCGGGTTGCCATTTCCTTCTCCAGGGAATCTTACTGACCTAGGGATTGAATATCCATCTCCTGCATTGCCGATGAATTCCTTACCACTGAGCCACTAGGGAAGCCCTTTTTTTCTATATACTAACAATAAACTATCAGAAAGAGAAATTAAGAAAACATTACTACTTACAGTTGCATCAAAAAATGTAAATCAACTAGGAATAAGTCTAACTAAGGAAGTAAACACTTGTACTATGAAAACTGTAAGACACAGACGAAAGAAACTGAACAAAATACACACCATGCTCATGGACTGGAAAAATGTTAAAATGACCATTCTCCCCGAGGCAATCTACAGATTCAATGCAATGAATATCAAAATACCATTGGCAATTTTTAGAACTAGAACAAATAATCCCAAAATTTGTAAAAACAACAACAACAAAACATGAAAGGCCCAAACAGTCAAAACAATCTTAAGAAAGAAGAATAAAATTAGAAGTACCATGTTCCCTGACTTCAAACTACACTACAAAGCTACAGTAATCAAAACAGTATGCCACAAAAAAAAACTCACAGATCAATGGAACAGAATGCATTTGTGTGTGCTTAGTTGTGTCCAACTTTTTGTGACTCCATGGACTGTGGCCCACCAGGCTCCTCTGTCCATGCAATTTTCCAGGCAAGAACACTGGAGTGGGTTGTCATTTCCTCCTCCAGATGGAACAGGACAGACAGACCAGAAATGAACCCATGCAATTACGGTCAGTTAATCTATGACATGGAGAAGGCAATGGCAACCCAGTCCAGTACTCTTGCCTGGAAAACCCCATGGACAGAGGAGCCTGGTAGGCTGCAGTCCATGGGGTTGCTAAGAGTCAGACACAACTGAGCGACTTCACTTTCACTTTTCACTTTCATGCATTGGAGAAGGAGATGGCAACCCACTCCAGTGTTCTTGCCTGGAGAATCCCAGGGACGGAGAAGCCTGGTGGGCTGCCGTCTATGGGGCTGCACAGAATCGGACACAACTGAAGCGACTTAGCAGTAGCAGCAATCTATGACAAAGGAGGCAAGAACACACAATGTGGAAAAGACAAATCTCTTTGCTAAGTGGTGCTCAGAAAACTGGATAGCTACATATACAAGAATCAAACTAAAACTCTCTCATACCTCATAAACAGAAAGACTTAGATGTAAAACATGAACTCATACAACTATTAGAAGAAAACATGAGCAATATGCTCTGCAACATCAATCTTAGAAAGATTTTTGGGGAGAATATGTCTCCTCAGGCAAGGGAAACAAAAGCAAAAATAAACAAATGGGACTACATCAAACTAAAAAGCTTTTGCACAGTGCAGGACACTAGCAACAAAACAAAAAGGGTACCTACTAAATGCGACAAGATATTTGCAAATGATACATCCAACAGTGGTGGTTTAGTCGCTAAGTTGTGTCCAATTCATGCAACCCCATGGACTGCAGCCTGCCAGGCTTCTCTGTCTATGGGATTCTCCAGGCAAGAATACTGGAGTGAACTGCCATTTCCTTTTCCAGAGAATCCTTCTGACCCAGAGATCAAACCTGGGTCTCCTGCATTGCAGGCAGATTCTTTACTGTCTGAGCTACAGGGAAGATCCTAAGAATTCATATAACCCAATATTAAAAAACAAATAATGAGCAGAGTATCTGAATAGATAATTTTCCAAAGAAGATATACAAATGGCCAACAGACAAATGAAAAGATGCTCAAAATCACTAATCAATAAAGAATGCAAATCAAAACCACAGTGAGAGCTTCCCTGGTGGCTCAGTGGTAAAGAGTCTGCATGCCAACCCAAGGTCACAGGTTCAACCCCTGGTCCAAGAAGATCCCACATGCTGTGGAGCAACTAAACTCCTGCACCACAACTACTGAGCCTGTGCGTCCCAACTAGAGAGTACCCCTGCTCGACACAACTGGAGAAGGCCCATGCGCAGCAACAAAGACCCAGAGCAGCCATTAAAAAACAAAAGACAATATCACCTCACACCTGTCAGAATAGGATCATCGAAAACACAAGAAAGAAGTGTTGGTGAGGATGATGAGAAATGCTGGAATTGATGAAGCACAAGTTGGAATCAAGATTGCTGGGAGAAGTATCAATAACCTCAGATATGCAGATGACACCACCCTTATAAAGTGAATAAGAACTAAAGAGCCTCTTGATGAAAGTGAAAGAGGAGAGTGAAAAAGTTGGCTTAAAACTCAGCATTCAGAAAACTAAGATCATGGCATCCAGTCCCATCACTTCATGGGAAATAGATGAAGAAACAGTGGAAACAGTGGCAGACTTTTATTTTGGGGGGCTCCAAAATCACTGCAGATGGTGACTGCAGCCATGAAATGAAAAGACATTTGCTCCCTGGAAGGAAAGTTATGACCAACCTAGACAGCTTATTAAAAAGCAGAGACATTACTTTGCCAACAAAGGTCCGTCTAGTCAAAGCTATGGCTTTACCAGTACTCATGTATGGATGTGAGAGTTGGACTAAAGAAAGCTGAGCGCCGAAGAATTGATGCTTTTGAATTGTGGTGTTGGAGAAGATTCTTGAGAGTCCCTTGGACTGCAAGGAGATCCAACCAGTCCTTCTAAAGGAAATCAGTCCTGAATATTCATTGGAAGGGCTGAAGCTGAAGCGGAAACCCAATACTTTGGCCACCTGATGCAAAGAACTGGCTCGTTTGAAAAGACCCGATGCTGGGAAAGATTGAAGGTGGGAGGAGAAGGGGATGACAGAGGATGAGATGGTTGGATGGCATCACCGACTCAATGGACATGAGTTTGAGTAGGCTCTGGGAGTTGGTAATGGACAGGGAGGCTTGATGTGCTGCAGTCCATGGGGTCGCAAAGAGTCGGACACAACTGAGCAACTGAACTGAACTGAGGACATGGAGAAAAAAGAACCCTAGTGCACTGTTGGTGGAAATGTAAACTGGCATTGCCACTATTGAAAAATGGTGTGGAGTTTCCTCAAAAAACATAGAGATCATTTACCAGTAATAAAATTAAATCAGTTTAAAAGAAAAGGAAAATTTCCAACAAGCAAAAGTTCAGGGTTCATTGGGGAATTCAACCAAGTAGAGAAGAATTAATGCCTAGATCTCTCAAACTATGCTAACGAGGAAGGAACACTTCTGAACTCATTCTGTGAAGTTAGCAATACCCTTATACCAAAATCAAAGACCACACACAAAATTATAGGACAATATCACTGATGAACTCATGAATATTTGCAAAATATTAGCAAATTGAATTTGAATTTGACAATACATTAATAGGATCATATACCATGATCAAGTAGGAGTTATTCCAGGAATGCAAGGATGCTTCAATATACACAACTCAGTCAATGTGATATACAATCTTAACAACCTGAAGAATAAAAATCATATGATTACCTCAGCATGTACAAAAAAAGCTTTTGACAAAATTTGACATTCATTTATGATTATAAAAACTCTCAACAAAGTGGATATAGAGGAAATATATCTCAACATAATATAGGCCATTAATGACAAACCTACAGATAACATCATACTTAATGGTGATAAGTTGAAAGCATTTCCTTCAAGATCAGGAACAAGACAACAATGTCCACTCTCACAACTTTTACTCAATAAAATATTGGAAGTACTAGCCACAGCAGTCTGTCAAGAAAAAGAATCCAAATTGGAAAGAAGTAAGACCGTCACTGCAGTAGACATGACAGAATATAAAAAAATCTCAAAAATTCTACCAAAAATTGTTAGAATAAAATAACTCCTTAAAGCTGAGGACATAAAATCAACATAAAGATTCTACTGTGTTTCTTGTTGCTGGTATTGTTTAGTCACTAAGTTGTGTCTGACTCTTTTGCAACCCCATGGACTGTAGCCCACCAGGCTCCTCTGTCCATAGCATATCCCTGGCAAGAATACTTGAGCGGGTTGCCATTTCCTTCTCCAGGGAATCTTACTGACCTAGGGATTGAATATCCATCTCCTGCATTGCCGATGAATTCCTTACCACTGAGCCACTAGGGAAGCCCTTTTTTTCTATATACTAACAATAAACTATCAGAAAGAGAAATTAAGAAAACATTACTACTTACAGTTGCATCAAAAAATGTAAATCAACTAGGAATAAGTCTAACTAAGGAAGTAAACACTTGTACTATGAAAACTGTAAGACACAGACGAAAGAAACTGAACAAAATACACACCATGCTCATGGACTGGAAAAATGTTAAAATGACCATTCTCCCCGAGGCAATCTACAGATTCAATGCAATGAATATCAAAATACCATTGGCAATTTTCAGAACTAGAACAAATAATCCCAAAATTTGTAAAAACAACAACAACAAAACATGAAAGGCCCAAACAGTCAAAACAATCTTAAGAAAGAAGAATAAAATTAGAAGTACCATGTTCCCTGACTTCAAACTACACTACAAAGCTACAGTAATCAAAACAGTATGCCACAAAAAAAAACTCACAGATCAATGGAACAGAATGCATTTGTGTGTGCTTAGTTGTGTCCAACTTTTTGTGACTCCATGGACTGTGGCCCACCAGGCTCCTCTGTCCATGCAATTTTCCAGACAAGAACACTGGAGTGGGTTGTCATTTCCTCCTCCAGATGGAACAGGACAGACAGACCAGAAATGAACCCATGCAATTACGGTCAGTTAATCTATGACATGGAGAAGGCAATGGCAACCCAGTCCAGTACTCTTGCCTGGAAAACCCCATGGACAGAGGAGCCTGGTAGGCTGCAGTCCATGGGGTTGCTAAGAGTCAGACACAACTGAGCGACTTCACTTTCACTTTTCACTTTCATGCATTGGAGAAGGAGATGGCAACCCACTCCAGTGTTCTTGCCTGGAGAATCCCAGGGACGGAGAAGCCTGGTGGGCTGCCGTCTATGGGGCTGCACAGAATCGGACACAACTGAAGCGACTTAGCAGTAGCAGCAATCTATGACAAAGGAGGCAAGAACACACAATGTGGAAAAGACAAATCTCTTTGCTAAGTGGTGCTCAGAAAACTGGATAGCTACATATACAAGAATCAAACTAAAACTCTCTCATACCTCATAAACAGAAAGACTTAGATGTAAAACATGAACTCATACAACTATTAGAAGAAAACATGAGCAATATGCTCTGCAACATCAATCTTAGAAAGATTTTTGGGGAGAATATGTCTCCTCAGGCAAGGGAAACAAAAGCAAAAATAAACAAATGGGACTACATCAAACTAAAAAGCTTTTGCACAGTGCAGGACACTAGCAACAAAACAAAAAGGGTACCTACTAAATGCGACAAGATATTTGCAAATGATACATCCAACAGTGGTGGTTTAGTCGCTAAGTTGTGTCCAATTCATGCAACCCCATGGACTGCAGCCTGCCAGGCTTCTCTGTCTATGGGATTCTCCAGGCAAGAATACTGGAGTGAACTGCCATTTCCTTTTCCAGAGAATCCTTCTGACCCAGAGATCAAACCTGGGTCTCCTGCATTGCAGGCAGATTCTTTACTGTCTGAGCTACAGGGAAGATCCTAAGAATTCATATAACCCAATATTAAAAAACAAATAATGAGCAGAGTATCTGAATAGATAATTTTCCAAAGAAGATATACAAATGGCCAACAGACAAATGAAAAGATGCTCAAAATCACTAATCAATAAAGAATGCAAATCAAAACCACAGTGAGAGCTTCCCTGGTGGCTCAGTGGTAAAGAGTCTGCATGCCAACCCAAGGTCACAGGTTCAACCCCTGGTCCAAGAAGATCCCACATGCTGTGGAGCAACTAAACTCCTGCACCACAACTACTGAGCCTGTGCGTCCCAACTAGAGAGTACCCCTGCTCGACACAACTGGAGAAGGCCCATGCGCAGCAACAAAGACCCAGAGCAGCCATTAAAAAACAAAAGACAATATCACCTCACACCTGTCAGAATAGGATCATCGAAAACACAAGAAAGAAGTGTTGGTGAGGATGATGAGAAATGCTGGAATTGATGAAGCACAAGTTGGAATCAAGATTGCTGGGAGAAGTATCAATAACCTCAGATATGCAGATGACACCACCCTTATAAAGTGAATAAGAACTAAAGAGCCTCTTGATGAAAGTGAAAGAGGAGAGTGAAAAAGTTGGCTTAAAACTCAGCATTCAGAAAACTAAGATCATGGCATCCAGTCCCATCACTTCATGGGAAATAGATGAAGAAACAGTGGAAACAGTGGCAGACTTTTATTTTGGGGGGCTCCAAAATCACTGCAGATGGTGACTGCAGCCATGAAATGAAAAGACATTTGCTCCCTGGAAGGAAAGTTATGACCAACCTAGACAGCTTATTAAAAAGCAGAGACATTACTTTGCCAACAAAGGTCCGTCTAGTCAAAGCTATGGCTTTACCAGTACTCATGTATGGATGTGAGAGTTGGACTAAAGAAAGCTGAGCGCCGAAGAATTGATGCTTTTGAATTGTGGTGTTGGAGAAGATTCTTGAGAGTCCCTTGGACTGCAAGGAGATCCAACCAGTCCTTCTAAAGGAAATCAGTCCTGAATATTCATTGGAAGGGCTGAAGCTGAAGCGGAAACCCAATACTTTGGCCACCTGATGCAAAGAACTGGCTCGTTTGAAAAGACCCGATGCTGGGAAAGATTGAAGGTGGGAGGAGAAGGGGATGACAGAGGATGAGATGGTTGGATGGCATCACCGACTCAATGGACATGAGTTTGAGTAGGCTCTGGGAGTTGGTAATGGACAGGGAGGCTTGATGTGCTGCAGTCCATGGGGTCGCAAAGAGTCGGACACAACTGAGCAACTGAACTGAACTGAGGACATGGAGAAAAAAGAACCCTAGTGCACTGTTGGTGGAAATGTAAACTGGCATTGCCACTATTGAAAAATGGTGTGGAGTTTCCTCAAAAAATTAAAACTAGAACTACCATGCTGCTGCTGCTGCTGCTAAGTCGCTTCAGTCATGTCCGACCCTGTGCGACCCCAGAGACGGCAGCCCATTAGGCTCCCCTGTCCCTGGGATTCTCCAGGCAAGAACACTGGAGTGGGTTGCCATTTCCTTCTCCAATGCATAAAAGTGAAAGTGAAGTCGCTCAGTCGTGTCCGACTCTTAGCGACCCCATGGACTGCAGCCTACCAGGCTCCTCCATCCATGGGATTTTCCAGGCAAGAGTACTGGAATTGCCTTAGCAATTCCACTTCTGGGTATTTCTCCAAAGAAACCAAATTACTAATCAAAAAGATACATGCACCCCTATGTTCGTTGCAGCAATAGTTACAACGTTAAATGCTCATAGATGGAAAACACACAGACTTGCCATAAGGTATGATCAAGCACAGGTGGCCTTGGTGAAGAAAGATAGTAGGTTTAAAAATATCCATATGAAAAGTTTGAAAAGCTAAGACCTAATGCTCTTAATCTTTTCCATCAAGAAGGCAACAATATGAAAATTCCTAAAAGAACTGGTAATTTTACTTAAGAACTACAAATAGTAAGTAGCTTTGTAATTTAGCTTATTAAAGAGGAGAAATGAAAAGTTGCCAACTTTTTTTTTGATTTGTGAACTTAAAGATACCAAATGCCACAAAAAGTTCTTTCTTATTTTTTGAAAGAGATACCAAAAATTATAAAGCAAGAATGGAATCATTAAAATGTCTAGTGTTGACTTTTAATCTTTATTAAAAATTACTTGAAAAGGTTATAGCCCAACACAATCAAAGCAGAAAGAACTTCCACTGAATAAAACTGGCATGAATGTGATATATTACTTCTAGTTTTATTGGCTAAGAAAAGTCCATTTTGGAATGCTGGTTAAGTATAGTTAGGAAATTTATAATGTGATTATGCCATTAGGTGATGACTCTCTGGCTTACCATTGCAAAACAGTGGAATTCTCCCATTAACAGAGGTATATGGGGCCAGTAAGTGAGAGAAAAATATAAAAAAAATTTTTTTAAGAGAGAGAAAGTTGAACTATCTTCTACAAAATAAACACTTTAATAAACTGAATATAACTTGATAATCCTAACTAAAGAAGCAAGTAATTTCACTTCAAAAAAGTTTTGTCACATTCTTCATTTTCTCTTCCCTTGCTTCAAGTAAAGAAAAACAATGATGAGCAACAAACTACAAACGCAACAAGCCATACAGTTTCTGCGCACTCTCCACTGTCAGGAGTCACTTATCTGTTATAACAGCTACCACGGAGTGCCTCCAGAGAACCAGGCCTGTAGAGGATGCAGCACATACATGACCTCATTGGAAGTTTTAATATTGCCATTTTACAGATTAAGAAATTGAGATCCAGAGAGATTAGGTAAATTTGACCAGGTAGTAAATGGCAACGCTGCTAGTTTAATCCAGGTCATCTGGATATCAAAGGCTAGGTTTTTCACTGAGAATCCTGTCCCTCTGGGCACCATACTAACACATTAAATTTGTCAACATTCTAAATAAACAACGTCCAGAACAATTTCAAGTGAGGCAACTTTAAAGGGAAAAAAAAAAAAAAAAACGTATATGCTGGACTCCCCTGGTGGTGCAGTGGTTAACAATGCACCTGCCGATGCACGGGACATAAGCTCTCTCCCTGCTCTGGGAAGAATCCACACACCGCGGAGCAACGAAGCCCCTGCGCCCTAACTCTCGAGCCTGTGCATCGCGACCACAGAAGCCTGCACACTCTAGAGTCTGTGCTCCACGAGGGAAGCCTCCACGGTGAGAAGCCACCACAACCAGAAGCCCGAGCACCGCAAACAGAGAGCAGCCCCAGTTCAGTCGCTCAGTCGTGTCCGACTCTTTGCAACCCCATGGACGGCAGCACGCCTCCCTGTCCATCACCAACTCCCGGAGCTTGCTCAAACTGAAGTCTGTAGAGTCAGTGATGCCATCCAACCATTTCATTCTCTGTCAGCCCCTTCTCCTCACGACTTCAATCTTTTCCAGCATCAGGGTCTTTTCAAATGAGTCAGTTCTTTACATCAGGTGGCCAAAGTACTGGAGTTTCAGCTTCAACATCAGTTCTTCCAATGAACACCCAGGACTGATCTCCTTTAGGATGGACTGGTTGGATCTCCTTGCAGTCCAAGGGACTCTCAAGAGTCTTCTCCAACACCGCAGTTCAAAAGCACCAATTCTTCAGCGCTCAGGTTTCTTTATAGTCCTTTATATTTATATATTATAAATATATTTTTATAGATTAGTCCCTGCTCACCACAACTAGAGCAAGCCCGCCTGCAACAACAAAGACCCAGCACAGCCAAAATAGATTTAAAAAATGTCTTTATAAAAAACTACATTTTGAGCTATATAGCATAGTTACTTAACATTAATGCTATGAAACAAAGGATGCGAATAAATGGTATTTTTGATAAAGAAAAACCTTTCAATGAAGAAACTAAAATTTCTAAAAGTAATAAAGACTCTCTGATACTTTTTTTAAAAGAAAAATCTCAGTAGACAAAATGTGAAGACATATCAACAAAAATGTATTTGTATAGCTTCCCTGGTGGCTCAGACGGTAAAGAATCTGCCTGCAATGCGGAAGAGCTGGGTTCGATCCCTGGGTTGGGAAGATCCCTTGGAGAAGGAAGAGCTATCCACTCCAGTATTCTTGCCAGGAGAATTCCATGGACAGAGGAGCCTGGCAGGCCCCAGTACATCGGGTCGCAAAGAGTCAGGACATGACTGAGCGACTTTCACTTTCACATCAAAAATAGCAAAAAAAGGGATTATCTATACAAGTAAGAAATTGGCCAAGTATTTCTCTATTGAAAGGAAACATCAAAATACAAACATTATTTTGTTGATGCCCTGCATCACCCCTGCAACCAAAGGGAAAAAAGTCAATGATAAAGCAGAATGTTTTCTGTACAGCTCACGTATTCACTGAGAACAGACTATATTACCATTAAACACTACTATCTGATCAACTGTGCTGCAGTTACAGAACTTTACACTCTCATAAAATAGCATCCTATTTATAACACTATGCCTACAATCCTTTTGGTTGACTGTCTCATCTAAGCCATTCCCAACCTCCTTCCTTCCTTACCTACTTCCACTCCTAGTTTCCTCTACAGAGAGGAAACTACAGTGTTTAGAGAGACACTGTTTCAGTCTACAGATTTAAGCCAAAGTCTGTTGGAGAGGTCTGAGAAAGTTTTCTTTCGTATTCCTGTTAGGAGACAACATTCCTGTAACTTCCCTCTCCCCTCTGCCATACCATTCTTCAGCTATGCCAAGAGTAGCTATGCTGGCCATCTCATAACCATAATGGACTTCAAAGATGCTGACGGATACTACTGAGACACTGATCAACATTAACAGATACCTACCTTTTGACTTAATATGAGAAAGATAAACTTCCATTTATTTAAGCCACTGTTAGTCAGAAATTCCATTTATTTCTAGACAGAAGTATTCTTTATCAAACATTTTTATTAAATATCAACTTACACGCTGATAAGATGGTTTAGAAGCTGGTTAGTTGTCAAATAGCTATGAAAAGAAGAGAAGCAAAAAGCAAAGGAGAAAAGGAAAGATGCAAGCACATGAATGCAGAGTTCCGAAGAACAGCAAGGAGAGATAAGAAAGCCTTCTTCAGCGATCAATGCAAAGAAATAGAGGAAAACAACAGAATGGGAAAGACTAGAGATCTCTTCAAGAAAATTAGAGATACCAAGGGAACATTTCATGCAAAGATGGGCTCGATAAAGGACAGAAATGGTATGGACCTAACTGAAGAAGAAGATATTAAGAGGTGGCAAGAATACACAGAAGAACTGTACAAAAAAGATCTTCACGACCCAGATAATCACGATGGTGTGATCACTCATCTAGAGCCAGACATCTTGGAATGTGAAGTCAAGTGGGCCTTAGAAAGCATCACTATGAACAAAGCTAGTGGAGGTGATGGAATTCCAGTTGAGCTGTTTCAAATCCTGAAAGATGATGCTGTGAAAGTGCTGCACTCAAT
>SJYT01071910.1:3074-17888 GCA_006410635.1 Cephalophus harveyi
TGTGACCCCATGGACTATACAGTCCATGGAATTCTCCAGGCCAGAATACTAGAGTGGGTAGCCTTTCCTTTCTCCAGGGGATCTTCCCAACCCGGGGACTGAACCCAGGTTTCCCTCACTGAAGGTAGATTCTTTACCAGCTGAGCCACAAGGGAAGCCCATGTATAGACATTAATTTTAAATGGGTCTGTTAAATCCTAAAACTTTGCTGCTAAGCTGCTAAGTCGCTTCAGTCGTGTCTGACTCTGTGCAACCCCATAGACCACAGCCCACCAGGCTCCCCCATCCCTAGGATTCTCCAGAACACTGGACTGGGTTGCCATTTCCTTCTCCAATGCACGAAAGTGAAAAGTGAAAGTGAAGTCGCTCAGTGGTGTCCAACTCTTAGCGACCCCATTGACTGCAGCCTTCCAGGCTCCTCCATCCATGGGATTTTCCAGGAATAAAACATAGGGAACACTTGCCTTGACATAGTTCTTGACAATGGAAACATAAAATAATTTTGCAGATTTCTGAAATTTCCAAATTGTTTGAGTTAATCAAAGATGATTATAGTGAATAATCCAGATTTAAAATAGGTTAAAGTTGTTTAAAAAAAAAAAAAAAAAGGACAAGGACTCTCCCTGAGTAGGGAGACTCTCCAATTGGCATTGAAGAAGACACCTACCATAAGTTCTTCCTCAACAAGGAATTGGCTGTGGCCAACAACCCAAGGAAGCTTTAGAGCCTTTGAGGAGAATGCACATCTGCAGATACCTTGATTGCAGCCTTCAGATACCCTGAGAGAGACTCCAAGTGAACTATACCTGGATCCTTGACCAATGGAGACTAAAAGTAAAAATATGAGATATTTTAACCCAGTAAATTCATGGCAATTTGTTATGCAGCAATAGAATGGGATGGGGAGGGAAGTGGGAGGGTGGGTTCAGTATAGGGAACACATGTACACCCATGGCTGATTCATGTCAATATATGTCAAAAACCACTACAATATTGTAAAGTAATTAGCCTCCAATTAAAATAAATACATAAATAAAAGAAAACTAATACAATACCCAAGAGTACAGGAGGATTTCAAGAAAAATAGACAGCGATAATCGCTCAGTTGTGTCTGACTCATTGTGACCCCATGGACTGTAGCCTGACAGGTCATTTGTCCATGGAATTCTCCAGACAAGAATACTGAAGTGGGTTGCCATTTCCCTCTCCATCAGGAATTGAACACAGGTCTCCTGCATTGCAGGCAGATTCTTTACCATCTGAGTCACTGGGGAAGCTTACTATTAAAAGACATTTCTAAGTATAAACACAGGTAACTTAAAAAGTATCAGCAGATACATGCTTGACTTTATCTTATAATCCACAGACAATACATTAGAATATGTAATGAATCCATAAAACTTTTCAAAGAAATACCTGAGACAGAAGCAGCTGTAAAGTTATAAATGACAATCATCAATCAGATGAAATAATTTAGGTGAAGCTTATCTCTCTCGAAGAGATGGGGACTGGGCAAGTGATCAGGAGAAATAAATGCCTTTTACATACCAAATCAATAGTCAAAATTTTTCTCTCTGAAAAAAACAGTGTTCCATTAATTATTAAACTGTTATTTTAGAAAAAATATCTGGAATGGTGGCAATCCTATATATATTAAACAATTTGGACAAAGAGTAAAAACTGAAAGTTGTTAAACTCATTACCTAGTATAATTTGCCCTAAGGATATGAAAGTGGATTGGTATTTTTTTTTAATTGTCACTGTAAATTACCATATTAACTGATTAAAGACAAAAAGAAAAACTCAGTAGATCCAGAAAAATATGTCTAATAGAAACGTAGCAATTATGATAAATCCTAGCAACTTGATAAAAGTCTCTGCCAAGAATCAAAGCAACACCATACTTGAGAGGGAAAAATATAGCCAATTCTTTTACTGTAAGCAAAATGCCATCTTGCTCACTAATATAGCTCATAATCAGTATGGTACTAGATGTTCTAGCCAAAGAAATGTAATAAAGAAGTTAAGGGAAAAAATGGAAAATGAAAAAAATGTACTTTTCTTGAAAGTCACATAATAACGGTAAAAATCCAAGAAAATAATATTAACTCCTCCACAGCTAGGAAGTACTTAGCAGAATAACTGTATCAAATTATGAAAATCATGGCATTCAAATAAATCAGCAAAAACAAATAATTACTCTAGAGTCCCTTGGACTGCAAGGAGATCCAACCAGTCCATTCTGGAGGAGATCAGCCCTGGGATTTCTTTGGAAGGAATGATGTTAAAGCTGAAACTCCAGTACTTTGGCCACCTCATGCGAAGAGTTGACTCATTGGAAAAGACTCTGATGCTGGGAGGGATTGTGGGCAGGAGGAGAAGGGGAAGACTGAGGATGAGATGGCTGGATGGCATCACAGACTCGATGGACGTGAGTCTGAGTGAACTCCGGGAGATGGTGATGGACAGGGAGGCCTGGCGTGCTGCGATTCATGGGGTCGCAAAGAGTCGGACATGACTGAGCGACTGAACTGACTCTATACAAAAGCAAGTGTCATTGAACCTGATAAGCAAATCAACATGTTATATGATGCTACAAAAAATCTTCAAAATTTAATGGAGAAATTAGCTAAATCTCACTGCATATAAAATTTTGACTCAAAATTTTAAAGTCTCTGTGATGTCATTAACATAGTGAGTAATCTAAAACCGTTAAAAAAAAAAAAAACCTGAAAAGATATTCACATATAAGACAAAAATGGCCAATTTAAATACAAAATTAAAAACTAGTAACTATATACTCTCTTGTCCCCCAAAAACATATAGCCTAGTAAGAGAAAAAGCAACAAAAACCAAGCATCATAAAGATCATCAAAGTAAGGGAAAACAAAGGCTAGTGAGCATACTTATTTATCTATAATCCTGGCAATGTTTTATTCTATTAAGTTAACACATATTTATCTATAGTCCTGGCAATATTTTATTCTATTAAGTTAACAAATACTTGATACTCTCAAAATCCCATGTATTGTCCAGGATATGGGAAAACAGAAAAGAAATGATAAACTGGTAGTGGGATTGTACATTTTCTATTTATTTAAGAGAAAATTTCTTTAATATAATGTAATACTTAAAATATTGGAAGTTGCTGTATAACATAGGGAGTTCAACTTGGTGCTCTGTGATCACCTAGATGGGTGGGATGAAGGGGTGGGAGGGGGGCTAAAGAGGGAGGGGATATAGGGATTCCCTGGTGGCTCAGAGGTTAAAGCGTCTGCCTCCAATGCGGGAGACCTGGGTTCGATCCCTGGGTCAGGAAGATCCCCTGGAGAAGGAAATGGCAATCCACTCCAGTATTCTTGCCTGGAGAATCCCATGGACGGAGAAGCCTAGTAGGTTACATACAGTCCACGGGGTCGCAAAGAGTCGGACACGANCTCTGTGATCACCTAGATGGGTGGGATGAAGGGGTGGGAGGGGGGCTAAAGAGGGAGGGGATATATGTATACTTATGGCTGATTTATGTTGTTGTATGGCAGAAAACAACACAATGCTATGAAGCAATTATCCTCTAATTATAAATTTTAAAAATTAAGTGTTCATTCCTTATCCTCATCAACAGTGTCTGAGGAAACAAATATTCCATGCTCCTGCTGCTAAGTCGCTTCAGTCGTGACCCAAGAGACGGCAGCCCACCCGGCTCCTCCATCCATGGGATTCTCCAGGCAAGAACATTGGAGTGGATTTCCATTTCCTTCTCCAGTGCGTGAAAGTGAAAAGTGAAAGTGAAGTCGCTCAGTCGTGTCCGACTCTTAGCGACCCTGTGGACTGCAGCCCACCAGGCTCCTCCATCCATGGGATTTTCCAGGCAAGAGTACTGGAGTGGGGTGCCATTGCCTTCTCCAAATATTCCATGTATCATTGTTTAAAAAAGCAAATTTGGAAGAATTCTTGTCAGAAATGGAGAGGAATAGAGTAGGAAAAATACATAAATGATAATCCCATAATGTATATGTGCATTATCTATTCTACCTTGATGCTTTTGTAGATAATTAATGTATTTCATAATATGCTTAAAGTAAATAATAATAAAGGCCTTGTAATGAATTTAAGCAGCCATACATATAAGTAACAATCTGAATAATTTATTCATGAGTGAAAGGCTGAATGGCTTCAAGAAACTTCAACCCCAAAATTCTAAAATAAATGAAACACAAATTTCCTTCAAAAAAATGAATACACAAGCTAGAAATAATAGGAACTGCATGTTATTATAGTACAGCAAGTGATATGTGAGACTATCATCAGAACATGAAGAAATCAAATTTAAGTTAGATTTGCTGGGGAAGAGTGAAGGAGGCAAAACCCAACCTGAATTTTAAAAGATAATAATAAGATCACATCACTCAAGATCAGTAATTGGAAGGAGAACAAAGCTCTAAATGAAACCTGTAGTAAAACTAATTTTAAGGCATGCAAGAATAGAAGCAGATATTTGAAAGAAGCAAAAAAGTACACACTCATTAATTCTGTGCCTGGCCATGTAATAGGCCTTTTGTATATAACTGTTTTCCTACAAAATTCTTATAAACAGATATTATGTCAAGATAAAGAAATTAAGCTTAGAGAATTTAAAATTGAAAAGTAAGTTACTCTTGATAGAAGGATACAAGTAAGACTGTCCTAATTTTAAAATTCCTCTCTAATTAAACTAAACTTGGTAAACGTTGTAAGTGTGGCTTCACAGAAGACAATAAAGAAAGACTCTCAAAAGAATTGTAGATACAACAGAGGGGTAAAATGAACATTAAATAATTTGAGGGAGTGATGGATGGCATTTACAGTATTGTAGAAA
This sequence comes from Cephalophus harveyi, assembly GCA_006410635.1. Lineage (NCBI taxonomy): Eukaryota > Metazoa > Chordata > Mammalia > Artiodactyla > Bovidae > Cephalophus > Cephalophus harveyi. Next base: position 7,930 of record SJYT01071910.1, read on the forward strand.
TAGGGAGGAAATTGGTATGTGTTCAGTTGTAAAATAATTGAAAAGTGAGGAACAAGGGAAAAGTATGCTATTCTGAGTAATTCCACTACAAAAGAAAGAAAAAGAGAGAATGTTTATTAAAAATAATAATATGGAATTTTCACCTGAAAACATGTTACAGGTATTTAAAATATTGTGATATTGTGATCTGTCTTTATCATACTGGAGGCCATAGCCAGTGCAATAAGGAAAGATCTTTCTATAAAAGGTGGTTTAAAATTCAGAGAATTGGAAGGCAATAAATATAAGTGTATTTCTATATGAAACATAGTTTGACAAATTAAAATAACAGAATTTAGCTATGCTGTTTATGAGAACCAAGTTCTATATACGAGAAAAAACAATTAGGAAAAAAGATAATATTTTGATAGCATAAGAAAGATAAAATACATAGTAATAAATCTAACATAGCAGGAACATTAGCCCTCCCCTAAGAATAACAAAATGAGAATAACATTAATTAAAGAAGACCTAAATAAATACATTATTCCAAGTTCAAGGTTTGGAAAAATCAATATTGTAAACATGTAAATTCTCTCCTAATTAATATATTGATTCAAAGCAGTGCCAATAAAAATCCCAGCAGGTGTCTTAGCATAGCTTGATTAGCTGTTTCTAAAATTACATGAAAAATAAGTCAAAAAGAGATTGGGCAATCTTTCAAAAGCATAAACAAATTCTGAAGAACTTTTATTCTCAGATATAAAGGTGAATTATAAATAGATAATAAATATGACAGTATACAATTGTAACCAAGCAAGATCCTATAGTGCCTTCTCAGGACATAATCCATATCCCACCAAGTCCTCCTCTTGCTCTTATTTATAGAAAAACTTTGACCTCCTAGGCTTTCCTCAAGTTCCAAAGAATAAATTTAATCAGAGAAGTGAGAAAATGCAGAAGCAAAGGAAAACAGAGCTTCCCTGGTAGCTCCATCTGCAACACAGGAGACTGTGGTTTGACTTGTAGGTTGGCAAGATCAGCTGGAGAAGGGATAGGTTATCCACTCCAGTATTCTTCAGCTTCCCTGGTGGCTCAGATAAAAAATCTTAGCCTGCAATGCAGGAGACCTAGTTTTGATCCCTGGGTTGGGAAGATCCTCTGCAGAAGGGAGCAGTTGCCCATTTCTGTATTCTTGCCTAGAGAATTGCCACAGACAGAGGAACCTGATGGGCTACAGTCCATGGGGTTGCAAAGAGTCAGACTCAACTGAATATCTTTCAGTCACTTCACAAGACAAAATGATAATAGTTTATAATAGTATAGTATAATATAATATTATACAATTATTATTAATCAATTGATTGTTAATATTATCATGTATTAGTAATATGTTAGTTTACAATATAATTAATTATCAGTTCAGTTCAGTTCAGTTGCTCAGTCGTACCCGACTCTGTGACCCCATGAACTTCAGCATGTCAGGCCTCCCCGTCCATCACCAACTCCCGGAGTGCACCCAAACCCATGTACATAGAGTTGGTGATGCCATCCAACCATCTCATCCTCTGTTGTCCCCTTTTACTCCTGCCCTCAATCTTTCCCAGCATCAAGGTCTTTTCAAATGAGTCAGCTCTTCTCATCAGGTGGCCAAAGTATTGGAGTTTCAGTTTCAACATCAATCCCTCCAATGAACACCCAGGACTGACCTCCTTTAGGATGGACTGGTTGGATCTCCTTGAAGTTCAAGGGACTCTTGAGAGTCTTCTCCAACACCACAGTTCAAAAGCATCAATTCTTTGGTGCTCAGTCTTCTTTACAGTCCAACTCTCACATCCATACATGACCACTGGAAAAACCGTAGCCTTGACTAGATGGACCTTTGTTGGCAAAGTAATGTCTCTGCTTTTTAATATGCTGTCTAGTTTGGTCATAACTTTCCTTCCAATATAATTATAATGTTATAATAGTTGGGCTTCCCTGTGGCTCAGACGGCAAAGTGTCTGCCTGCAGTGTGGGAGACCCAGGTTCAATCCCTGGGTTGGGAAGATCCCCTGGAGAAGGAAATGGCAACCCACTTCTGTACTCTTGCCTGGAAAATTCCATGGACTGAGGAGCCTGGTAGGCTACAGTCCATGGGGTCACAAAGAGTCAGACACAACTGAGCAACTTCACTTTCACTTTCACTTTCATAATAATAATTTATCCACTACACAAAGTCAAGGACCTTTAGTTCCTCCTCAAGGGCTACAGATAATATTCTGAGCCATATCCTTTGTGCTGTTTCACAGATACTGAAACCCCCATCAGCTGGAGTAAGTTAACTGTGTGCTGCCCACAAGCAGGAAAACTCCAGAGCTATTGGAACCAGAAGGCTGATGATGTTGATTCTTGATTACCTCACCATCAACCAATCAGAAATATGTCTACAAGCTGACATGTACCCACTAACCCTTCCCTCACCTTGTCTTTAAAAAACCTTTCCCTGATAGTCGTCAAGACGTTCTGATCTTTTAAGCCCTAGATGCCCAGACTCCTTGATTGGCATCATGCAATAAACATTGCAGCTTCAGATAGCATAACCTAGTATCAACTGATTAGTTTACTGTGTGCAGGCAAGCAAATCCAAATTTGATTCTGCAACACAATTAGCTCAAAAATAAACAAGAAGGATACTTGATAATGATAGTGCTCAAAATCTGACATGAAAAATTGGATAGACAATGAAATGGGGAAGAATTTTCTTTTGGTAGTGGGCCCCTTGGACACTCATTTACAAAACTCTGAATGTTGAGGTGTGAACCCTGCAATGGCGCATTGGGCTTGGTCCCAGCTCTGTGATCTCTCCAGCCGAGGCCCTGTTCCAGCTCTTACCACTGAAAGCCTGAGCACAGAGGCAATGGGGAGGCATGAGCATAGAGCAATATGTCAATAAAAGAACTCCAACAGCAACCCAGTGACAGAAACAGGACTATTTCAAATTTAGAAAGACTGGTACATTACAAGTGCGCTGAACTCCTCCTGTCCAATGTTCTTGAATGGCTCTACAGTCCAGCTGCATCAATAAGGTCACACATGGCATATTCAAACAACTACAAATGAAAAAATATTGGGGAAATGATTCTAGAAAATTCCAAAAAGCATTACTTGAACTTGCCATCATGCGGGAACTATTTACATAGTGTTTACATTGTATTTACAACAATTTACATAGTATCTATATCATATTAAGTATTATAAGTAACTTCTTGTTGGTGGTTATTTGCTAAGTCCTGTCAGACTCTTTTGTGAACCCATAGACTGTAACCTACCAGGCTCCTTTGTCCAGGCAAGAATACTAGAGTGCATTACCATTTCCTGCTCCAGGGGATCTTCCTGACCCAGGGATTGAACCCACATCCTCTGCATTGGCAGGCAGATTCTTTACCAATGAGTCAACTGGGAAGCCCTTATATATTGTGTAATTATTCAAAACAGGATGCATAAAGCACCATAGCTTAGTTATCCTTGTGAAGCTGGTTCAGTTTTGTCATGTTTCCAAAAACTTCTAAATCTTTGGGGAAAAGGATGAACAAAGACAATTAACTTAAAACACAGCTGGATGTTCTTAACTCTTCCACTCCCCAGACCCACACATCTGTAGCTTAACCTGACAATTCGATAACTATAGCTTTATTTTTAGTCATCTATTTGATTTGTTTTCTTTTTTATTGTTTGTTGGAAATGATAAAATGGGACAAGAGTTATCTAAAATTATGTATTTCTGAATTATCTGGATCTAATTCATTACTGTCTTAATAGATGTAATTTTTACATTGGCCAAGTCTACTGAGCAAAGGCATATTAAGATTTCTAGGGGTCCTATTTGCTTCCATTTTGTAATAGCTTGGTTTGCAGTGGCCTCGGGAGCATCCCTTGTGTAATCTGAAACCTGCCCTGTACATGAAGGGCAGAGAGAGACCTAAGAAAGATGCAGGCCACTCCAGACTGGGATGTGGCAGCTTTAAGAGGCAAGAGCACAATCAAGGCTTCTCTTGGGTGGCTGCAAGACCAGTTACTTTTTGCACCTACCCACAAGTTTATACAGCTGCAATAACTGGGTTGAATCATGTACAATGTCCAGATGGTCTCAAAACTATTTCAAAGCTGTGTCCTTGGGCAGCTTCCAGCTTGAAGAAGACAAACAGGAATATATTCCAATGTGGAGGATAAAGGGATGGTAGTGTGAGCAGCCTCCAAATGCTCTGGTCTAGCTTCAGGTCAAACTGGTGATCATGTTTTTTGATGATCTTTTGCAACAAGCAGCATCCCAGTTCATGTTTGCTAATTAGAACTATTTTTCTTGGCCAGTAGATACAGTGACCCCCTTTCCTGTCTGTTGATTCAGTGGAATGAGATTTAAAAAATGTTAGTGAGTAAGAGAGAAGTTAGCCTCAGTTTTCAAACCACTGGAGACACAGAACTTTTACTAAGGGAGAGAGTTGTCCATTGAGCACCAAAATATCCAAATACTCCAGACAATTTGATATAGGATTTGGAAGGAAAAATGTCTTAAGTAGATAATTAATTGTAATACAAGTGGGCCCACATCTCTGTCTTCTGTCTAGTTCTTGGACCCAGGGTGTTTGACTCAGGAGTAAATTTCACATCTAGCCTATTAGGTATGGTTGCTATTACTAAACTTTTAGTGTTTTTATTGTTTAGTTGCTAAGCTGTGCTTGACTCTTTTCTCGACTCCATTGACTATAGCCCACGGAGAAGGCAATGGCATCCCACTCCAGTACTCTTGCCTGTAAACTCCCATGGACGGAGGAGCCTGGTAGGCTGCAGTCCATGGGGTTGCTGAGTCAGACACGACTGAGCGACTTTACTTTCACTTTTCACTTTCATGCATTGGAGAAGGAAATGGCAACCCACTCCAGTGTTCTTGCCTGGAGAATCCCAGCGATGGGGGAGCCCAATGGGCTGGCATCTGTGGGGTCACACAGAATCGGACATGACTGAAGCGACTTAGCAGCAGGAGCAGCCGCAGCAGACTATAGCCCGACAGACTCCTCCATGGGATTACCCAGGCCAGAATACTGGAGTGGGTTGCTATTTCCTTCTCCAGGGAATCTCCCTGACCCAGGGATTGAACCCAGGTCTCTGGCATTTTAGTCAGATTCTTTACCATTGAGCCAACAGGGAAAAGTATCATTATATTAAACCTGCTCTTTCTAACCATGTGTTCAAACTAATGAATCCTGTACACATGGCCCCATTGTTGTACTCACCTTAGTACCATAAGTAAGCAGAGATATTCTATGGGCTTACACTTTAATAAATAAAGCACTTTGTAAGATCATGAATGATGATGGCCAAAGCACTGCAAGCAGGAAGAGAATTTAATATTTAGAAAATACCTAAATCTGTTAGAATAAATATTCATGATAAAATAAACCCCCATGATAAAATAAACCCCCTTCATGATAAAATAGCCCAATATAGTCAGCTTTTTTGCAGGTGACTGGTTCTTGACTCTGAAGGAAAATACTCTATTTCAACCTAATACAACTATTGTTTAGTTTAGTGGAAGTGAAAGTAGCACAGTTGTGTCCAACTCTTTGTGACACCATTGACTATACAGTCCATGGAATTCTCCATCCCAGAATATTGAAGCCATTCCCTTCTCCAGGGGATCGTCTCAACCCAAGGATTTAACCCAGGTCTCCAGCATTTCAGGCAGATTCTTTACTAGCTGAGCTACCAGGGAAGCCCAAGAATACTGAAGTGTGTAGCCTATCCCTTCTCCAGGGATAGAGATCATAGAGATCCAAGATTCAAACTGGGATCTTTTGCATTGCAGGCAGACTCTTTCCCAGCTGAGGTATCAGAGAAAACCTAGGCACTTATTATTTATGGTAAACATATCATTCATGGTGAGAAAAAAAAAAAAAACATATTTTAGTGCTAACTAAAGCCTCTATCTATACAAATCAATCATGATCAATTTGTACATGACGTATCTACAGTGTAAAAATTAGAGTGCCTAGGGAAAAGGGAAGCATCATTATGCACAAAGTTAGTAGAGATGATGGAACTCCAATTGAACTACTTCAAATCAAAAAATATGATGCTGTTAAAGTGCTACAATCAATATGTCACCAATTTGGAAAAGTCAGCAGTGCCCACGGGAATGGAAAAGGTAACTTTTCCAATCACAAAGAAAGGTAATGCCAAAGAATGTTCAAGCTACTGCACAATTGCACTCATCTCACACACTAGCAAGGTAATCCACAAAATTCCGCAAGCAAAGCTTCAATTCATGAACTCAGAACTTCCAGATGTTCAAGCTGGATTTAGAAAACTCAGAGGAGCCAGAGATTAAATTGCCAAATCCATTAGCTCATAGAGAAAGAAAGAGAGTTCCAGAAAAACATCTACTTCTGTTTTATTGACTATGCCAAAGACTTTGACTGTGTGGATCACAAAAAATTGTGGAAAATTCTGAAAGAGATGGGAATAGCAGACCACCTGACCTGTCTCCTGAGAAATCTGTAGGCAGATCAAGAAGCAACAGTTAGAAACAAACATGGAACAACAGACTGGTTCTAAATTGGGAAAGGAGTACATCAAGGCTGTATATTGTCACTCTACTTATTTAACTTATATGCAGAATACACCATGCAAAATGCTGGATTGGATGAAGCACAAGCTGGAATAAAGATTACTGGGAGAAATACCAATAATCTCAGATATGAAAATACCACCCTTATAGCAGAAAACAAAGAGGAAGTAAAGAGCCTCTTGATGAAAGTGAAAGAGGAGAGTGAAAAAGTTGGCTTAAAGCTCAACATTCAAAACATTAAGATCATGGCTTCTGGTCCCATCACTTCATGGCAAATCGATGGGGAAGCAGTGGAAACAGTGATAGACTTTGTTTTTTGGGGCTCCAAAATCACTGCAGATGGTGACTGCAGCCATGAAATGAAAAGACGCTTGCTCCTTGGAAGAAAAACTATGACAAACCTAGACAGCATATTAAAAAGCAGAGACATTACTTTGCTGACACAGTTCTGTCTAGTCAAAGCTATGGTTTTTCCAGTAGTCATGTATGGATGTGAGAGTTGGACCATAAAGAGGGCTGAGCACTGAAGAACTGATTCTTTTGAACTGTGGTGTTGGAGAAGACTGTTGAGAGTCCCTTGCACTATAAGAAGATCAAACCAGTCCATCCTAAAGGAAATCAGTCCTGAATATTCATTGGAAGGACTGATGTTGGAGCTGAAACTCCAATACTTTGGCCACCTGATGCAAAGAGCTGACTCATTTGAAATGACCCTGATGCTGGGAAAGACTGAAGTTCAGAGAAGAAGGGGATGACAGAGGGTGAGATGGTTTGAAGGCATCACTGATGGCATGGACATGAATTTGAACAAATTCTGGGAGATGGCAAAGGACAGAGAAGCCTGGCGTGCTGCAGTCTCTGTGGTAGGAAAGAATCAGACACTGCTGAGCAACTGAACTGAGGGAAAAGGGAATACAGATGTTCACAGATTATTCATAAATTACCACTATAAAATTTCTATTCTTTCTGAGTCTTTGGGTTACTTCTTCTTTAGTCCTCCAGGAATACTTCAAAATACTGTTCTTACTGACTAAAAGTCATTTAGTCATTTAGAGATTAGGATGTAATTGAATAACCAAGTCCACAAATTACCCACTGCTTAAACCAATCCATAATCTTGATTCAGTGTATCCAGTATCAATATATTTGACCTGTCTAGTTTCATATTTTGTCTTCTTTGGTCAAACATCTCTTAGTCCACTCCTATATATGTTCCCTCAACTTCTGCTGATACATATTGGCAAGACCACGTTTCTCTGTTATTGTGCTTCTATTTTGCCCCTGACCACTGCTTCTACTTGTCTGTCTGGGCTATGCTGGCATTCCAATTCTTAAAGTGAGAGAGCATAAAGAATTAGTCTTGAATTTTGAGCAGATTATACCCTCATGAAGAAATTCTCTTATGAACTCATTCAAAAGGTTTCATGAAAAGAAAGCGTATTTCCTTAGATTGTTAGGGTAAACTATTTCTAAGACAAGAAACATTGACATATTTTGGAAATCAAAGTTATCACCCTCATCTGTGTCTGCCCAAATGTTTTGATCCAATATCTCAGTATTTCACTCTTCCCCTATTTGTTTGTCCAGGAGAAGGAAATGGGAATCCACTTGACTATTCTTGCCTGGAGAATCCCAGGGACAGAGGAGCCTAGTGGGTTGCCATCTGTGGGGTTGTACAGAGTCAGACACGACTGATGTGACTTAGCAGCAGCAACAGTAGGTATTTGTTTGTTTTTAAATGTGTATTTAATGGCCTTTTAACTCTGCATCCCTGAAAGTAAGTTTCTTGGTTTGGTTCATAGCTGCAATTAACAAGTGTTCTGACTTTTTACATGTGTAATAAATGTTGTATTCAAGACCTTTATACGGATCCTCTTTCACTCTCTTGATGCTGCTGCTGCTAAGTCGCTTAAGTCATGTCTGACTCTGTGCGACCGCAGAGACGGCAGCCCACCAGGCTCCCCCGTCCCTGGGATTCTCCAGGCAAGAACACTGGACTGGGTTGCCATTTCCTTCTCCACTGCATGAAAGTGAAACGTGAAAATGAAGTGTCTGTCGTCGTGTCTGACTCTTAGCTCTAAGCTCAGTCGTGTCTGACTCTTACCGACCCCATGGACTGCAGCCTACCAGGGTTGCATCCATGGGATTTTCCAGGCAAGAGTCTGGAGTGGGGTGCCATTGCCTTCTCCGTTCACTCTCTTAGGAAAGTTAAAATAAGCTACACCATGTAGAATGTTTGTAGCTGCTACAAATACTGTTTCTTTCAACCCCTTGCCGCTGCCTACATTACACTCCATGCCAACAGTAGTGATGTTCGTGATGTTCATTATATCAGTGACGCCACTATTAGTGTTCCATTTGCTCTTGACATAGAGGTTATCTACTTGTGCTAGACAAATATCTGATAAGTAAAAGGCAGGATATTCAGAAGTCATTTGAAACTCCTTAATGAAGAGATGGTTTATAAAAGTATATGCTGGAATGATGAAGAGCCACTAATAAAAATATCTAGTATTTATAATCTAGTATCCACCATGACTGCTCCATCTAAGATTCTAATTGCTACATTTATTTGCATAAGTTATAAACAAATATTACTGTTATATTTGTTAGATATATTGTAGTGAACTAAAACATACATTGCACATTGCATACTCCAAGTGTATAGCAGCTAAAGTTAGTTTTTCTTTTCCTTTACTTTGAATATATCTAAAATATGTGACTTCAACAAGATAGAGTTATGTTTCTTTCTTAATAGGCAAGACCTAGACAGCTTAATGGTGATAAAGTGTCTAAGTCCAGAAACCTTTAGAGATTGAGGTTCCTTTGTGCTCCACAATTCATCCCTCATTAAAGATGTTTTCCACAGCTCCAGGCAATAGGAAGAAAGAAAAATAAAGTCTTCATTTGAATTGCCTTTCATGGAGTGTTCTTAGAAACTTCCTTGAGACACTTTCTGTCACTTCTCATTTGCTAGAACTTAGCCACAGGCCAGATCTTATGAAGACAGACTGAATACTATACATTTTTGAACTTTGGGGGTTTTATTTAGAGCTGAAGATTTCTCTTACCATATAGAAGGGGAACACCTTCATTGAAGTTCACCTAGTTGTCTCTGGATCACAACAACACTGAAAAATAACATAAATATAAATGTAACATAAAGGTGAAGAGGAAACATAGATTAAGAAAAATATTTTTAAGTTTTCTATTTAACTAAGCCAAGCCATTGAAATATCAGAATAGGAAAAATAATTCTCATAGAAATTAGTCTATTATAAATGCACTCATATGTGAAAGGGAGACTTTGAGTCATTACTTGTAAAAATTATGAAAAATAAATGTTTGAATTGCCATTAATGTACTTCTTTTC
>SJYT01071917.1:0-79311 GCA_006410635.1 Cephalophus harveyi
ACTGAACTGAACTGAACTGAACTGAAAGGAGAAGGAGGCAGCAGGGGATCAGATGGTTAGGTAGCATCACTGACTCAATGGACATGAATTTGAGCAAACTCTGGGAGCTAGTGGAGGGTGGAGGAGCCTGGCATTCTGCAGTCCATGGGGTCGCAAAGGATTGGACATGACTTAGCAACTGAACAACAACAATGTTGTTACTTATATTTTTGTTTCTAAATTCAGAACTGCAACTGCTCACATTGCCCACAAGCCAAACCCAAGCATAAAGCCATTAATAGTACTTACGTTTGTCTGGGGCCTGATAGTTTTCAAAGCCTTTCTTACACTTACAGTAATATGTTAGCAGCATTGTTGTCATTGTTTAGTTGCTCAGTTGTGTCCATCTCTTTTGAGACCCCATGGACTGTAGCCCACCAGGCTCCTCTGTCCATGCAATTTCCCAGGCAAGAATACTGGAGCGGGTTCCATTTCAAAGCCTTTCTTACACTTACAGTAATATGTTAGCAGCATTGTTGTCATTGTTTAGTTGCTCAGTTGTGTCCATCTCTTTTGAGACCCCATGGACTGTAGCCCACCAGGCTCCTCTGTCCATGCAATTTCCCAGGCAAGAATACTGGAGCGGGTTCCCATTTCCTTTTCCAGGGGATCTTCCCCATCCAGGGTGGAACCTTCATTTCCTGCATTGCAGGCGGATCCTTTACTGCTGAGCCACTGGGGAAGTATTAGTAGCATTAATGCAGTTGGCTGTCTTTTATGTGCTTATATTGCTCTCTGTTCTTCCTACACATTTTTTCTCTTTAATCCTTATGAACCCTTTTACTTAATATTATCTCCACTTTATTGATGAAGACACTGAAGTGTAAAGCAGTTGAACTACTCTAGCTTACCACATAGCCAGTAAGTTCTATATCAGGATTTCAAACCAGTTCAATGGTCTTAAGAGTTTTTGCTATTAATAGTACCCTCTACTGGGCTTCCCTGGTGGCTCATATGGTAAAGAAGCTGCCTACAATGCAGGAGGATACGAGTTTGATCCCTGGATCAGGAAGATCCCCTGGAGAAGGGAATTGCAACCCACTCAAATATTCTTACCTGGAGAATTCCATGGGCAGGGGAGCCTGGCGGGCTACAGTCCATGGGGTCACAAAAAAGTCAGACACGACTGAATTACTAATACTATCACTTTCACTAATGGGGATACAATAAAGTATTGCAATCTACTTTTAGCTAAAATGTGCTCCTTGTAGAAAATTTAGAAAGGGTATTGTTTTAAGGGATAAATATGAATACCCTCAGATATGCAGATGACACAACCCGTAGGGAAGAAAACAAAGAGGAATTAAAGACCTTCTTGATGAAAGTGAAAGAAGAGAATGAAAAAGCTGGATTAAAACTCAACATTCAAAAAACTGAGATCCTTGCATCCGGTCCCATCACTTCATGGCAAATAGATGGGGAAACAATGAAAATAGTGACAGACTTTATTTTCTTGGGCTGCAAAATCACTGCAGATGGTGACTACAGCCATGAAATTAAAGGACACTTGCTCCTTGGAAGAAAAGTTATGACAAACCTAGACAGCATACTAAAAAACAGACATTACTCTGCTGACAAAGGTCCGTTTAGTCAAAGCTATGGTTTTTCCAGTAGTCATGTTTAAATGTGAGAGTTGAACTGTAAAGAAGGCCGAGCGCTGAAGAACTGATGCTTTTGAACTGTGATGTTGGAGAAGACTCTTGAGAGTCCCTTGGACTGCAAGGAGATCAATTCAGTCAATCCTAAATGAAATCAGTCCTGAATATTCATTGGAAGGACTGATGCTAAAGCTGAAACTCTGATACTTTGGCCACTTGATGTGAAGAGCTGATGCATTGGAAAAGACCCTGATGCTGGCAAAGACTGAAGGCAGGAGGAGACGGGGGCGACAGGGGATGGGATGGTTGGATGGCATCACCGACTCAATGGACATGAGTTTGAACAAGCTCCAGGAGATGGTAAAGGAAAGGGAAGCCTGGCGTGCAGTCTATGGGGTCGCAAAGAGTCAGACATGACTGAGCAATTGAAAAACAATTATTTTTAAAGTAAAATCTTAACTGTATTTTTACTTATTTGGCAAGTGCTTATGCTGTTGTTTCCATCTATACATTGGTAGAAATCTTTGACTCTGTGGGTAATATCTATAAGATGTGAACCTAATTGCTTATTAAGTAGCAAAGAATAGACAGGGCAGCAAATGGGAATTGATGAGAAGTGGGAACTGGCTGCATTTTGCACTAATCTAGGTGAAGGTGAAGAGTTGAAAAGGCTTCTGTGAGTGACCTCACTCAGCCTGGCTCAGTCCCTTTTTCCACTTGGTCACACTACCAGTCAGTGGTTCAGTGGATCCATCCAAAAGAGTAAGTATTCTGAGCTCCCCCTTGCTTTCTTGGCTTCAAAAATGACTCTATTGAGGTGGGAGGTGAGAATTGACTCTCAAGCTTTAGTAAAAAACCAAAAAAGCAAATTGAGTGCCAAAGACATTTTCAAGGGAAGACTTCTGTGTTTACCCAAAGTATTACAGTCAAGAGCTTGCCTCCTTGCATTCTTTGTAAGTTTGGTTGCCTAGAGAAAGAGACTGGCTCCCTTGGGGTTCATTGCCTTGAATAAACAGCAGCTCGGGTGGGATGGCTCATACCTCTTAGTCCCAGCAGCCAAGGAGGGCAGGGGTCAAGTGTACAAGAGGAGAAAAACCAACCTGGTCAAACTAGTTTGAATTATTTAAGGAACCTGAATCATGTTTCTTTTCACTTTGATAACACTTCTGGACTGTCATTTAAACACCACCTTAGACAAGAAAATCTTCTGCCATATTTGACAAAAAAAAATAGGTCAGGTACTGGTTTAGATTTTTTTTTTTTTTCAGCAGTGACAGCACTTGGATTTCCATTCATTCATTCCTAATTCAATAGGCATTTTTAATTAACTTGTCTTGTGCTAATGCTGCCTGGTAAATATTTACCATCTCTGCATTACTGTTCAGATTATTTTCTTCTATTCTTCAAGAAGCAACAAGGTAGAAATAACATTATCACCTTGAATGTAAATAAGTTGGGGGATAGAGCAAGGGCAAATCAATTGTCGTTGTTCAGCCACTAAGTCACGTCCGACCCTTTGTGACCCTATAGATTAAAACACGCCAGGTTCCTCTGTCTTCCACTGTCTCCTGGAGTTTGCTCAAATTCATGTCCATTAATTCGGTGATGCTATCTAGCCATCTCATCCTCCACTTCTCCCTCCTCCTTTTGCCTTCAATCTTTCCTAGCATCAGGGTCTTTTCCAATGAGTTGGCTCTTTGTATCAAATGGCCAAAATATTAGAGCTTCAACTTCAGCATTAGTCCTTCCAATGAATATTCAGGACTGTTTTCCTTTAGGATTGACTGGTTTGATATCCTTGGAGTCCAAGTTACTCTCAAGAGTCTTCCCCAGCACCACAATTCAAAAGCATCAATTCTTCAGTGCTCAGCCTTCTTTATGGTCCAACCCTCACATCCATATATGACTACTGGAAAAACCATAGTTTTGACTTTATGGACCTTTGTTGGCATAGTGATGTCTCTGCTTTTTAATATGCTGTCTATATTTGTCATAGCTTTCCTTCCAAGGAGCAAGAGTCTTTTAATTTCATGGCTTCAGTCACTGTCCACAGTGATTTTGAAACCCAAGAAAATAAAATATGTCACTGCTTCCACTTTTCCCCCATCTGTTTGTCATGAAATGATGGGACTGGATGCCATGATCTTTGTTTTTTGAATGTTGAGTTTTAAGCCAACTTTTTCACTCTCCTCTTTCACTTTCAAGAAGCTCTTTAGTTCCTCCTCACTTTCTGCCATGAGAGTGATATCATCTTCATATCTGAGGTTGTTGATATTTCTGCTGGCAATCTTGATTTCAGTTTGTGATTCATCCAGCCCAGCATTTCACATGATATACTCTGCATGTAAGTTAAATAAGCAGGATGACAGTAGACAGTCATGTCATACTCCTTTCCCAATTTTGAACCAGTCCATTGTTCCATGTCCAGTTCAAAGTGTTGCTTCTTGACCTGCATACAGGTTTCTTGGGAGACAAGTAAGGTGATCTGGTATTCCTATCTTTTTAAGAATTTTCCACATTTGTTGTGATCTGCACAGTCAAAGGCTTTAGTGTAATCAATGGAGCAGGGGTAGATATTTTTATGGAATTCCCTTGCTTTCTCCATGATTCAGTGAATGTCGGCAGTTTGATGTCTGGTTGCTCTGACTTTTCTAAATCCTGTTTGTACATCTGGAAGTTCTCGATTCATGTACAGCTGAAGCCTATCTTGAAGGATTTTGAGCATAACCTTGCTAGGATGTGAAGTGAGTGCAATTGTATGGTACTTCGAACATTCTTTGGCATTGCCCTTTTGGGGATTGGGATGAAAACTGATCTTTTATAGCCCTGTAGCCACTGCTGAGTTTTCAAAATTTGCTGACATATTGAGTGCAGCACTTTAACACCATCATCTCTTAGGATTTTAAATAGCTCAACTGGAATTCCATCACCTCCACTAGCTTTGTTCATAATGATGCTTCCTAAGACCCACTTGACTTCACACTCCAGGATATCTGGCTCTAGGTAAGTGACCTCACTCATGGTTATCCAGGTCATTAAGGCTTTCTTTGTACAGTTCTTCTGTGTATTCTGGCCATCTCTTCTTATTCTTATCTGCTTCCGTTAGGTCCTTACCATTTCTGTGCTTTATTGTGCCCATCCTTGAATGACATGTTCCCTTGATAACTCCAATTTTCTTGAAAAGATCCCTAGTCTTTCCTATGCTACAGGTTTCCTCTATTTCTTTGCATTGTTCATTTAAGAAGTCCCTCTTATCTCTCCTTGCTATTCTCTGGAACTCTGCATTCAGTTGGGTATATCTTTCCCTTTCTCCACTTCTCTTCATCCTAATGGAGATCAGACCTGAGTGTTCATTGGAAGGACTGATGTTGAAGCTGAAACTCCAATATTTTGATTCAAAGAGCTGACTCATTTGAAAAGCTCTGATGCTGGGAAAGATTGAAGGCAGGAGGAGAAGGGGACGACAGAGGATGAGATGGTTGGATGGCATCACCGACTCAATGGACATCAGTTTGAGTAAACTCTGGGAGTTGGTGATGGACAGGGAGGCCTGACATGCTGCAGTCCATGGGATCACAAGGAGTCAGACACAACTGAATGACTGAACTGAACTTCTTTCTCAGCTATTTGACAACCACTTCTTCACACAACCACTTTGCCTTCTTGCATTTCTTTTTCTTTGGAATGGTTTTGGTCACTGCCTCCTGTACAATATTACAAACCTCCACCCATAGTTCTTCAGGCACTCTGTATACCAGATCTAATCCCTTGAATCTATTCATCACCTACACTGTAAAATCATAAAGGATTTGATTTTAAAACCACTGAATGACCTAGTGGTTTTCCATGCTTTATTCAATTTAAGTCTAAATTTTGCAGTAAGGAGCTCATGTTCTGAACCACAGTCAGCTCTAGGTCCTGTTCCTGCTGACTGTATAGAACATCTCCATCTTCTGCTGCAAAGAACAGAATCAATCTGATTTTGGTATTGACCAGTTGACCATCTGGTGATGTCCATGTGTAGAGTCCTCTCTTGTGTTGTTGAAAAGGGTGTTTGCTATGGTCAGCATGTTCTCTTGACAAACCTTTGTTAGCCTTTGCCCTTCATTTTGTATTCCAAGGCCAAACTTGCCTGTTACTCCAGGGATCTCTTGACTTCCTATTTTTGCATTCCAATCCTCTATGATAAAAAAAGATATCTATTTTTGGTGTTATTTCTAGAAGATATTGAAGGTCTTCATAGAACTGGTCAACTTAAGATTCTTTGGCATTAATGGTTGGGGCATAGACTTGGATTACAGTGACATTGAGTGGTTTGCCTTAAAAACAAATGATCATTTTGCTGTTTTTGAGATTGTACCCAAGCACTGCATTAAAGACTCCTGTTGACTATGAGGGTTACTCCATTTTTTTTCTAATGGGTTCTTGCCCACAGTAGGAGATACAATGGTCATCTGAAATAAATTCGCCCATTTCTGTCCATTTTAGTTCACTGATTCCCAAGATGTCGATGTTCAGTCTTGCCATCTCCTGCTTAATCACTTCCAATTGACTTTGATTCATGGACCTAACATTCCAGGTTCCTATGCAATATTGTTCTTTATAGCATCGGGCTTTACTTCCATCACCAGTCACATCCATAACTGAGCTTCATTTCCACTTTGACCCAGCCACTTCACTCTTTCTGGAGCTATTAGTAATTGCCCTCCACTCCTCCCCAGTAGCATATTGGACTCTTTCCAACCTGGGGAACTCATCTTCTGGTGTCATATCTTTTTGTTTTTTCATACTTTTTCATGGGGTTCTCCTGGCAAGAGCACTGAAATGGTTTGTGATTTCTTCCTCCAGTGGACCACATTTTGTCAGAACTCTTCACTATAACCTGTCTGTCTTGTGTGGTCCTGCACAATGTGGCTTCATTGAGTTAGTTACCCAAGCATCTTCACCATAACAAGGCTGTGATACATGAAGGAGCCAGATCTGTTAGGATATTTTAATGTATAAGAAGTTGGGTTTTTGATTGAGGTGACCAAAAAGTTTGTTCAGGTTTTTCCGTAATAGCTTATAGAAAAATTTTAACAAACTTTCTGGCCAACCCAATATATCTATTAGAGTAGCATGGAAACATATATACTACCATACGTAAAATAGATAGCCAGTGGGAATTTGCTGTATGACTCAGGGAATTCATACTGGCTCTGTGACAACCTGGAAGGATGAGATGGGGTGGCAGGTGGGAGGGAGGTTTCAGAGGGACGGGATATATGTATACTTACTGTTGATTCATGTTGATGTGTGGCAGAAACCAGCCCAATACTATAAAGCAATTATCCTTCAATTAAAAATAAATTGAAAAAAAGGAAAAAATAGAAAGTTGAATATAATTATTCTTACGGTTCTATTTCAACATTAAGTTACATTAAGAATAGTATCCCATAGGTTTTGATAATATATTTACTCTTATAACCATCAATACTTTTTCATCAATATATTGTTACAGTATCTTTGTGGTAGATTTGAGCACATTATAATTCATTTTTTTGTGCTATGATGAGTATTTGAGGTTATTGCAGGTATTTACAGATGCTTTATTTTTTAGTTTAAATGTTAACGGTTTTCTCAGTTTCATAAGCTGTTCAAGGACTCATTTTCCTATTTGGAACCAGTCTGTTGTTCCATGTCCAGTTCTAACTGTTGCTTCCTGACCTGCATATAGGTTTCCGAAGAGGCAGGTCAGGTGGTCTGGTATTCCACCTGTGTACATGAATGTAAACTTGATTGATAAAGATACCTGACTTTCTTTTGCCTGGGGCTGGCAGGAGTGATATTAAAATTTCTGCAAAGGTTCTCTAAGGTTTCATCAAACAACAGCATGCCAGGTCTGTTGGTCAGCACTACTGGTTTGTGGAAGTGGCCCTACCCTCTCATCGGCTCTCAGTCCTTTTCCAAAATACTTTTCGGTTTCTAGTTAAAGTACTGTTGCTGTGCCAGGACCATGAATTATGGCAGATATCTGAAGCCAGGACCAAGGACTGCCAAGGCTAGGCTGGGAATGGAACAAAGGGAGAGCAAGACCTGGGAGCTGGCAGGACCACGGAGTGTTTAGAAACTAGCAGTTAAAACGGAGCCTGGGGAACAGTGATGATTCAGCGAGCACGCAGATACAGAGGTGCCCCTGGCCACGCAGGGCAGGGGAACAGTGCGGGGGCGCTGGCTGCCAGAAGCCTGGATGTGAAACTGATTTCCTTCTCGGGCAGGAAGCCTTTCCTGTGCTTGTCACTGCGTCTGAGTCTGGTCCCAGGTGTCCTGAGCGGGGTGGCCATGTGGAGGATGGCCAGCAATTCACCTTCAGAGAAGGGACAAGTATGGACCTGCCCGAGTTGCATGGGGCAGATCTAGGTGGGTGGTGGCGTAAGTCTTCTTAGTCCTGGTTCTGGCTCCTTCCAGCAGACCGCGGTGCTGCTTCTGTTCTGGAAAGCTTTTCTGGTACAATGGTGCCCCTCATTTTCTTCCAGCTCTAAGTAGCTTAGTCAGTTACAAGGCAGGAAGTTGAATAGCTTCAGGCGTTAGTCTCCTGGTTATTCTGGGGCTGTTTGATGTTAGCCCTTCTTTCAGACTGGGGCTTTCAAAAGAGCCTATTCTTTTTCTGCGGCAGAGAAATGACCAGGATACAGCCATAGTTTAAGTTCCAAGAACTCTTACATCTGTTTGCTTTCATGCATTATGTGTACAAATATACATGAAGATTTTAAAAGAACATTTCTTTCTTTAATTCTCCCGCTCTCTCTCTTTAAAGTATTTTTGTTTCTTTGTTTCTGTTACCCTTAGTTCATTTTTATTCCATTAGGTTATAATTGGGCTGATACTTCAAGTATGCTTATTCAGCCTGAGGGGTGAGTACAGGATTAGAAACAGTGTGAGCTTGACAGCCACCATAATTGTTCACTTATTTACTGCTTAACACATAATATCAGGCTTGTTACTGTACTTCCCAGCAACTGGAGTGATACATCCTCAACCTCTACCATAAAACCTTACAGTTGGCAGCCTCACACACAAACTTAGTCTCAATTGTAAAATCTTAAAAAAAAAAAAAAAAATGCAAATCTAATGCTTTGAAGTGTGAAAGTGTTAATCACTTCAATCATGTCCGACTGTTTGTGACCCCATGGACTGTAGCTCGCCAGGTTCCTCGGTCCATGGAATTCTCTAGGAAAGAATACTGGAGTGGGTTGTCATTCACTTCTCCAGGGGATTTTCCCAACCCAGAGATCGAACCAGGGTCTCTTGCATTGCAGTCAGATTCTTTACCATCTGAGCCACCAGGAAGTAAATCTAATGCTTTGAAGAGTATCCAACTAAAGTAATAAAAAATATTACTTATGAAAAATTCTTAGGGGAATCTATTTTGCTAAAAAGAGAACAAACTTCATAATAGGCATGCCAGTTATACTTAAATGGTATATCAAAGAAAATCACAGTATTAAAAATGTTGTGCTTTTACTTGTTCCAGAAATTCTATAATCAGTTTTATACCATTCATTTGCTTAGTAAATTCTTTTTTCATCCATAAAATACAAAAGTAAAAATCATTTCTGTTTCTATCCACATTATATATAATCCAGTTATAGATGTCATTGTGTCATTAATTCCTGTATGTCCTGTATGTCCCCATGATCAATCAAGGTTTCCTTTTAGTAGGTATAATGGTCTTTTTGTGGATGATCACACTCTCCTGAATATCAGTTGTGTCTTTTTTTGTCTAACAAAGATAAAAGCAGCTCTAGGACCTTAGCTTACCCACTCTAGTACCCTGGCCTGGAAAATCCCGTGGGCAGAGGAGCCTGGTAGGCTGCAGTCCATGGGGTAGTGAAGTGCTGACACGACTGAGTGACTTCACTTTCACTTTTCACTTTCATGCATTGGAGAAGGAAATGGCAACCCACTCCAGTGTTCTTGCCTGGAGAATCTCAGGGACTGGGGAGCCTGGTGGGCTGCCATCTGTGGGGTGGCACAGAGTCGGACACAAATGAAGCGACTCAGCAGCAGCAGCAGCAGCAGCAGCAGGACCTTAGCTTGGCCAGGCAGAGGCTGTAGAATGTGTCACTCATGAATTTCTGAGTTCAAATGGGACATGACTTTTTCAAGAGATGATGGATTTAGAGCTCTGAGTTTGATCACCTCTGTTGTGTAACATTTTCCTTGGACTTGCAGAGAGCTCCAATCTTTATTCACCAAGGAACCAGCCTATCAATCCGTGGCTTAAATTCAAATAAGACATTTTATAGGGAGAAGGAAGAAAAATCACACAAGGATGAGGAGTCAGGAAAGGAGTAACTTATGGCTTTGGGACAATATACTTGCCTTGGCACACTATAGCATAACCCTGGAGAGTCTACCACAAAAGTGTGTTTCCCCAGAGCCTCCAGTTAAGCCTCAAAGCACAGTCAATTTCCCTCTTATCCAGAGAAAATATTCTATCTTTATAAGAAGGCAGCATATGGGAGCTGCTGGGAAGGCCTTCCAGTCCAATTAAAAGGCAGCTAGAGCGAAGAACACAGGACTCCTGAAGATGTCTGATCTTTTCCCTATGATTTGCCACTAGAGCAGTTGACAGCCCGGACTTGCAATTACGGTACAGAGACTGGTAGAGTTAGAGACCAGTCCAACAGGGAGGGAAGGTTTGACCATTTACATGCAGTTAATTATTAAGGGCTGTCAGATGTCAGAATGGGAATTGGTAATATTGTGGTTAAACGCCCACCACATGTCTAATTTGAGTTGTGCCCACTACCTCCAGCACCAGTTCAAATTAAGTCCACATTAATGTCTGATGACTCACAGCTGTGCAGCATACAACGCTGTGCACTCGGGGGTAGGAGGGGGATTTGCATATCAGTTAGTGCCAGATACTGATTATGAAAGAAGGGCATCTCTCTTTGTTGAAAGAGGCACCATATAAGCCAAAGCTGTAGTTATCATTAATATTTAAGACCATCATCACGGTTAAGAAAATGTGGATCTTTAAATAAGCCTCCCAATTCAATTTGTCTAGTTTAAAAAAGGCCATTCCAGGGGAAACAATATACATGTTGTCAGCGAGTGCCAAATAGACCCCAAAGAGATCAGAGTATGGCCAGATGAGAATTGAAGTAAGCCTGTCTCTATAATAATTCTCTATTAAACTTGATGAGAGTTCATATTTGAGGCTGCCAAAATACTCTTTATTTTTTGGATGATGATGATTTTGAATGTACTGTTCCAAGTCAGCCCCTGGAGCAGCAGCCTTGGTGCCCACCTGCCCAGCATTTGGTTAAGGGAGTTCTCCAGGGGTCTTCCACAATGCCAGCGATCTCACAGCAGGCTTCTACCCATCCAGACAGGCAGAGAGCAGGTGTCACTCGGCTTGGAGGCACACCCTGATGTTGTCTATGGACTTCGGAAGCTTTGAGAGTGATGGCCCATTTCCAGCAATCCAGAGGGCCGTATGGGGAACCCCTCATGCAGAAATATTTTGGGGTCCTGGTATACATATGGTTTCATGATATGTGGTCAGTGGTAAGCAGGAGGGGATGGAAATTGGTGGTGGCAGTAGGAAGCCAGGGGGGCATGTTGGCATTCTCATCCTTGGCCCTTCCATGGGCTGGCTTGCAAGCAATGCCAGGCTTAGAGCAAAGCTAGAGTCAGGCACTATATCTTACAAAAAATAAGCACTTCTGAGAAGACCAAAACATAAATTCTTTATTTACAAGACAGTTGCTATAGGCTCTTTAATTGGAAACCATACTGTCTCACCATTTATAAGCATATCAGCATGGGATCATTTCATAAAATCAAACCAAAGCTTAAAAAAAAGAATCATGCTCTCTCTTGGTAACAGAGGTGTTTTGGTTTCTGTTTTGTTTGACTGAAAACCATAAAAATATTTAAAAAGATAGATTAGGGCAAAATAGGACTGCAATAAGACTTAAGCATCTTCGCTTGCTTGCTAAGTTGCTTCAGTTGCGTCCAACTCTTTGAGACCCTAAGGACCATAGCCTGCCAGGCTCCACTGTCTATGGGATTCTCCAGGCAAACATACTGTAGTGGGTTGCCATTTTCTTCTCCAGAGGATTTTCCCAAGCCAAGGATCCAACCTGAGTCTCTTAAGTCTCCTGCATTGGCTGGAGGGTTCTTTACCACTAGCGCCACCTGGGAAGCCCCATAAGCATCTTCAACACTGACTAAAGAAAGAAGCATTAGGAAACTCAAGTGGATATGAATGTGTCACAGGCTTGGATTTCCTACAAGAGAGCAGAAGCTGTGAAACAGAGACCTTGCTTGGGGCCAAGAGACTGACTGTTTCCATTGCAGTGCCTAAAAAACAGTCTGCATGGTGCCGGGGTGTGTGTGGGCGGGGAGGGGGGGGGGCGGGCTCCAAACAGGAGCAGGGGCCAAGAGCAGACCACAGCCTGGTCACTCTGGCTAGTGTTCTCTTTCTGTCCTCCAAGTGGGTGATTAGGAAGCCCAAACATAACGACCTGTTATGGGCAGAGATCACAATGTCTGTGGTTTCCAGAAGCTGCTGCTGACATTGTCTTGACAAGAGCTCCAGCTCAGGGGTCACTCGGGTTGGAGCTGTGGACTCTGTGTCCTGAGAAAACTCCAGACCCGGGGCCAAGGGGGCATAAGGCAGAGTGTGAGGTTGCTCCCTTTCACCAGGTTTTTGTGTTTGAGCTGGACTGGTGCTGCTCTGTTCATTACTTATTTAAAGAATTATTTTGGTTGTGACTGTGAAAACTGCAATGCTCCCTAAATATTAACTAGGCGTGATGGCTGTACAGTAATAATTCTGCCATGGGGGGCCCATCTGAACTCTACTGAGGGGGTATGACAAACGCTTGTTTGGTGTTATATCTGTTCGCAATGTCTTTTGTTTTTTTTAGGTCCAGTCCTCTGCTTTCCTGTTTTCAGAAACAATGAATAGCCCCACCTTTCTGCTTTTGATTTCTATTTCTCTACCTTTCAAAAGCACACGCTTGGTGAGTTTTTCTACAGTCAGGAGCACACTTCTTAAAGGGCTGAGTGGTAGAAAGATTGGGATAGAAATTACATTTGTGTTCCCAGGTCGATCAGTGGTGAAGAATCCAATGTAGGAGACATGAGTTCAGTCCCCAGGTCGGGAAGATCCCCTGGAGGAGGGCACGACAACCCACTCCAGTATTCTTGCCCGGATAATCCCATGGACAGAGGAGACTGGCGGGCTACAGTCCATGGGTTGCAAAGAGTTGGACGTGACTGAGCGACTAAGCACACAAGCATGCACGCAACATCTAGCAGTCTTATGAAAAGGGTCTCATGCCTAAGAAGGTATAAACAATCTCTCAGGATGATACAAGCTGACACTTCAACTAAGGGAAAAGGTGGTCTCCAGGAGATGCAGAATGTTCCAGTCAGGTTTGTTCTGGCTGCTTAATGTGATCCTAGTCTTGGTGGGAGCGAGTTCTTTGGTCCTAAAAAGTGAAATCTGCCGAGGTGCTGACAAGGTTGCATGCTTGGTGGGTCGGGATGGGGGCCCAAACTTCACCATTCCCTCCTTTTACTAACTGGATGGCCTTGAGTAAGTCTGTAACTCAGCATCTCGATAACTTCACTGGCAAAATCGGGGAAATAGTAGCACTCCCATAGGCTTGTTATGGGGGCTTCCCAGGTGGCTCAATGGTAAAAAATCCACCTGCAATGCAGGAGCTGCAGGAGCTGCAGGCTCAACCCCTGGTCGGGAAGATCCCCTGGAGAAGGGCACGGCAACCCACTCCAGTATTCTTGCATGCACAGAGGAGCCTGGAGAGCTACTGTCCACAGCATTGCAAGGGGTCAGACATGACTGACGTGACTTAGCATGCAGGCACGCGTTCTTGTTATGAGAAACCAGTGAAACAGTGCACATAGCACTCAGTGTGGTAATAGCCCAGTACCAGACACATGCCAGGATCTCAACGCATACACCCTTTTTCTGTCTTTTCACCTATGACTTCACAGTGTGGTTGGTGTTGTTTAGTCACTAAGTCATGTCCAGCTCTTTTGCAACCCCTTGGACTGAAGCCCGGCAGTCTCCTCTGTCCGTGGGATTTACCAGGCAAGAATACTGGAGTGGGTTGCCATGCCTTTCTCCAGGGGATCTTCCCAACCCAGGGATCAAACTCATATCTCCTGCATTGGCAGGTGGATTCTTTACCACTGAGCCACCAGAGAAGCCTTTGACTTCATATTGGGGATATCTTAATGACAATCTCTTTCATTTTAGTTGTTATGTACAGCTTTTGTAACAGTTTCATACGGATGGTGATTTTAGATGATGTACTTTAAAATATACGTGTGTGTGTGTGTGTGTGTATTTGGCTGCACTAGGTTTTAGCTGTGGCATTAGGATCTTTAGTTTCAGCTGGCACACTTTTAGCTGTGGCAGGTGGGACCTAGTTCCCCAAGCAGGGATTGAACCTGGGCCTCCTGCTCTGGGGGCATTGGGAATGGGGTAGAATCTTAGCCAATGGACCACCAGGGAAGTCCCAATAATGTATTTCTTAATTTTTTAATGCACTAACCACACAGGACATTTTTGATGATTAAACTGTTTCATATCTGTCTACTCCATAGAATATATACTAGCTTTTCAAAGACAGAGGCCATGCCTGCCTTGATCACTTTGGTATCCTTGGTGCCTCCCATCACTGGCATAGAGATGCAGTTATCATTTGTTAGATAAATAAATTAATCCTTATGAAAACCCAGACTCACATGTGATGAGGGAGAGGGAAGCCCACTGGTAAGACAGGTAGCTGATGAGCAAAAAATTGTAGTTATCTATTCTCCCAGGTCCCCTGATTCTTGCTGTCTCATGCTTAGGCTTGCTCAGTCATGTCCAGCTCTTTGTGACCCCATGGACTATAGTCTGCCACGCTCCTCTGTCCATGGGATTTACCAGGCAAGAATACTAGAGTGGGTTGCCATTTCCTCCTCCAGGGGATCTTCCCAACCCAGGAATTGAACCCAGATCTCCTGTATTGTAGGCAGATTCTTTAGTACTAGCACCACCTGGGAAGCCCCCTCTTGCTCGAATACTTACTCAATAACCCGAAGGGACTGGATTTCCCTGGCATGGCCTGGTCCAGGACTTGGATACATAAAGTCAGATCAAGTTGGATGAGAGAGGAGAGCAAGGATGGATCATGAAATGTCCACTAAACCAGAAGCCTTATAATTTCTACTTGGAAAACCTTCAGACAAGTTCACCACGAGCCTCAAATATCAGCCTCATCTGGTCACGTCTTCTCTAGGCTCCAACGCTGCTGAATTCTCTCTGATGTCAGGTTTTGTGTATGTGATATTTCCTTTATCTTTTCTATCCTCCACTGCTATACACTCCCTCCTGTGCCTGCCTGACTCCTGTTTATTCATACCTCAGCTTAGAGACCAGTTTATATGTACCATATAAATTTAGTTTAGATCCTAGTTTTGTTGGTTGTTTAGTCTCTAAGTCGTGTCTGACTCTTTCGTGACCCTATGAACCGTAGCCCACCAGGCTTCTTTGTCCATGTGANTGCCTGCCTGACTCCTGTTTATTCATACCTCAGCTTAGAGACCAGTTTATATGTACCATATAAATTTAGTTTAGATCCTAGTTTTGTTGGTTGTTTAGTCTCTAAGTCGTGTCTGACTCTTTCGTGACCCTATGAACCGTAGCCCACCAGGCTTCTTTGTCCATGTGATTTTTCAGGCAACAAGACCTGAGTAGGTTGCCATTTCCCCTTCCACGGGATCTTCTTGAACCAGGGATTGAATCTGCAACTCCGGCATTGCAGGTGGGTTCTTTACTCCTGAGCAACCAGGAAACCCAGATTCTGGTTTAAGTCTTTCCAAATCTTGTATTTCACCATCGTCAAATTGTATGATGCTACACTGTATTATAATTTCCTTACTTGTCTGTGTCACTCTCCAACCCATCCTGAGAGGGAGAAAAGTGTCTTATGTGCCTGGGACACAACACAATGACTAGCATATTAAATATATGCTCAGAAAATATTTGTTGACTGAAAGGACAAAGTAGAAAGGGAAAGTCTCATATAAACTCCTCTTCCCCACTGATAACAACTTTTATTATTGGCAAGGCAGATCAAATCACCAATTTAAAGATAGTATATCTGAGTGGGTCACCTGAAGATTAGAGAAAATATTTTTAAATAACTTAAGACAGCATGCTTTTGATTCCATTTGTAGAATAAGCCCTCGATGCATATTCTTTGTGTGGACTGGCTATTTGTTCCTTTTTTTTTTCTTTTATTAATTAATTTTTATTGAAGTATATAGTTGCTTTAAAAAGTTGTGTTAGCTTCTACTGCACAGCAAAAGAGTCAGCCATACATATACCTATGCCCCCCCTTTTTGGATTTCTCTCCCATTCAGATCACCACAGTACATAGAGTAGAGTTCCTATGCTGTTCACTGTGCTCCGGTCAGTTGTCTACTTTATATTAATACATAGTATCAATAGAGCTTATGTGTCAATCCCAATCTCCCAATTACTCTCATCTCCACCCCTTCCCCCTTGGTATCCATATATCAGACTGGCTTTTTGAAAATGAGATGTACAAAGTTGGTTTGCCTGTCTTGAATTCCTTACTGCATCTATGTTGATTATTTAGATTTCCCATGTCTCCACCACTTTGGCTCCATTTATGAAAGGAGATGAGGCCCACCCTCTGGGATAGCTCTATCTTTCTCTGGTCTCCAGTCCAGGTGGGCAGAACAACACACGTGGGCCAGGTCTTAGAAAGGATGTTTAGGAGCCTGTCAGTTAAATGAAGTATAAGAACTTCCAGGGTTTTCAGGATCTAAGCAACCAGGAACAATTCCCCACTGTTTGCAACTAAGACAAACAGAAAAAAACGTGGGGGAGGAGGAACACAGTCCGGTCTCTGATAAATAACCTTTCCATGTGAAGTGCACATCAGCCTGACATAAGTAATTAGCTGTCAGGTGCTGGGCTTTGCTGTCAGAGGCCAATTTTCAGATTAGTGTTAATTGCAGGGGGGGTCTGATGGCCTTTGCTCCCGCCCCCTCACCCCTTCAGTGGACTGCCTTCCCCAGCTTGCTGCCAGTTTGACTGGAGCCTGGGGTAATGGAGCTGGCAGGGTGGAATCAATTACTAGCCAATGAAGATTTTCCCACAGGTCTGGGCTTGGGAGAGGAGGGCGAGTCCTGCCGCCTAGACAGCTGGCCTGACTGTCCACTGGGAAGGGAGCCTGCAGAGGGGGAGAGGGGCCGCACTCAGCGATCACCCGCCCACCACCCAGACTTTATTGACGGGACTTGGCAGCGGTGCCTTTGCTACTTCTGCTTGTCCTCTCTCTCCTGGTTTTGTGTCTGCACTGACTTCTGGTTTAATCCCAACATCTCATCCAGATGAAAGCACAGACCCACAAATATCCCAATCCAATTTGTTAATGGGTCTCAACTCAAGAGGAAAAAGAAAAATGAAGATGGCACAGTGCTATTATAGTCTAACGGCAACACTTGGACATGTTATTTGTGCAATTTAAAATTTTAGACATTTTTAATTACTAGGTTGGTGCTTTGTATAATTTTGATTCAGCTGAAGTCATTCCATATAATTTATAATAGGACCTAGGTTTTATTGTCACTTCCGAAGTTTCAAGACATTCCAGGCTTTAGTCAACTTCGGATGCATTTTGAAAATTCCCCTCCCAGGTTTTCTGCTTAGCAGTTGGATGTTTTGCTCTCAATTACCTACTGTGGTCTATGCCGTGAGCTGAAATTTTAAGCAAGAATAAGCATTTGGATGCTGGAAACCTGTGCATCATCTCTTTTCTTCTGCCTATGGTTCTTCTTTATGCAGGTTAATTCAAACAAATAATTCAACATTGTTTTAACAGTATTTTTGGTCTTTCAAATGAAAGAGTTTATACTAGATAATGTGTCCAAAATCCATTTGCCAATGATGTATACATTTCAGAGAAATCTGGGTTTTTTAAAGATGCATTTAACTATTGAACTTGCCAAATAAAAGGCATTAAAACAAGCACATTGAAAGAGGGCTATAAAAACTAGTGCCACACTATAAAAATGAAAATATTTATACATAAAAATATGTTATTATGATACTCTCTAGGTAGGCTGCAACGGCACCCCACTCCAGTACTCTTGCCTGGAAAATCCCATGGACGGAGTAGCCTGGAAGGCGGCAGTCCATGGGGTCGCTGAGGGTCGGACATGACTGAGCGACTTCACTTTCACTTTCAGGTAGGCTGCAGTCCATGGGGTCGCTGAGTCCGGTTCGACTGAGCGACTTCGATTTCACTTTTCAGTTTCATGCATTGGAGAAGGAAATGGCAACCCACTCCAGTATTCCTGCCTGGAGAATCCCAGGGACGGGGGAGCCTAGTGGGCTGCCGTCTACGGGGTCACACAGAGTTGGACACGACTGAAGCGCCTTAACAGCAGCAGCAGGTCCGTTCATATTGCTGCAAATGGCATTATTTCATTCTTTTTAATAGCTGAGTAATGTTCCATTGTATATATTTGTCAGATGACTTCTTTTAAACCACACCTGTGATGATGTTCAAGGATCCTAAATTCCACAATGAAAGATTTGTGAGCACAGTCTTGTTAACCACTGTGGAAACTTGAGTCCCTATTTGTATCCTTTCTTTTTGATTTATTTGTATTCATTCATTCATTTCAGAATGATTCATTTGTATTATTCTACATATAAGGGATATCATATGATATTTCTCCTTCTCTGACTTAACTTCACTCGATTTGATACTCTCTAGGTAGGCTGCAACGGCACCCCACTCCAGTACTCTTGCCTGGAAAATCCCATGGATGGAGTAGCCTGGAAGGCGGCAGTCCATGGGGTCGCTGAGGGTCGGACATGACTGAGCGACTTCACTTTCACTTTCACTTTCAGGTAGGCTGCAGTCCATGGGGTCGCTAAGAGTCCGGCACGACTGAGCGACTTCGATTTCACTTTTCACTTTCATGCATTGGAGAAGGAAATGGCAACCCACTCCAGTATTCCTGCCTGGAGAATCCCAGGGACGGGGGAGCCTAGTGGGCTGCCGTCTACGGGGTCGCACAGAGTTGGACACGACTGAAGCGCCTTAGCAGCAGCAGCAGGTCCGTTCATATTGGTGCAAATGGCATTATTCCATTCTTTTTAATAGCTGAGTAATGTTCCATTGTATATATTTGTCAGGTGACTTCTTTTAAACCACACCTGTGAAGATGTTCAAGGATCCTAAATTCCACAATGAAAGATTTGTGAGCACAGTCTTGTTAACCACTGTGGAAACTTGAGTCCCTGGTAATTGAAATTGACAATGATGTCAACACTTGTTTTTTAAGAGTCACTGCCAAATCATTCTGCCTGATTCCCAGCATGGAACAGTCTTGTATGAATTAGGATATAGTTGTTCTGTGATGTGACTCACTAACTTATTTTCTGCTTTTGGAACATTCTTCCATTTGTTTCATGATTTTGTTGGCTGGAAAATATTATTCTCCTCATTTTGAAAAATGGAGACAAAAGGCTGAGCCACAGGTTGCTCTTCTGGCCCATTGTGATATCCTGACAAATCACATTCTGAGTTCTTTTTCTTGTATGCCTCTGGTCTATACGGTCCTCAAGAACATGGATTTCCTATTTTCTTGTTATCTTCAAAATCCAGCACACAGAAATCTAACAATAAATGTTGGGTAAATGTTTTTTAAAAGAGGGAGAAGGAGTGGAGTGAGAAGACAAAATTACTTCAGAGGGTAAAACCCCTCCACGTGAGAATTATGGAATGCTGCCGCAGTTACAAGTGTATGCTAAGCCATCTTCAAGACTGAGCGTCTTCCTGGTCCTTGTACTCCTAGTACTGCCATTAGACATAGAACTTAAGCCTAGCTCAGAAAGATTCAGTGCAAGCGTAGTGATTCAATAATAACAATAAAGTCAACCATCACTTGTATAGCTAATTATGATTTATTTCTATGACTTTGTGAAACTTTTCATATAAATGTCATAGATACAAATTACTCCATGACCCTAAGACTCAAGAAACGTCACATTTATTTTTATGACTAAATGAATATAAATAGGCAAAGGTTAGCCCTAGTTGGACATGTCTCCAGTTTCAGTTATTGATTTAGGGTTCTCAGTTCCTCCCTCTTGAGGTCATACAAGGTTTCTAGGGTATATATAATTCAGGGGAGAAATGGGCAAAGGCCTCTGGTCTTCAGCTTAACGTGTTTGCTGAAGACAAGCTCATAATTGCAGGTCCTTCATCTTCTCAAAGGAAAGTGACTCCTTTAGTGTGAGGCCAAGGGAGAGTCTCAGACATTAATCACAGCCTGTAAAGTCACAGAGGCTGGTGTCGGGGTGTCAGACACATATCTACTCTGCTAGAGGCCTTTCTACTGCCTGGGGGTACTGTTTGAGGTGGGCCCTGGGTCTATCAAGCTACTCATTGGACAACTTCTTCTACTCCAAATTTCAAATGAAGAAGTGATTTTAAGAGACATCCCCTTCACCCTTTCTGTGATCAAGGGCTGTTACTTACACACTAACCTCCTCCTCTGCTGCTGCTGCTGCTAAGTCGCTTCAGTCGTGTCCGACTCTGTGTGACCCCACAGATGGCAGCCCACTGGGCTCCGCCATCCTTGAGATTCTCCAGGCAAGAACACTGGAGTGGGCTGCCATTTCCTTCTCCAATGCATGAAAGTGAAAAGTGAAAGTGAAGTCACTCAGTCGAGTCTGACTCAGTGACCCCATGGATTGCAGCCTACCAGGCTCCTCTGTCCATGGGAGTTTCCAGGCAAGAGTACTGGAGTGGGGTGCCATTGCCTTCTCCAACTGATGTTTATTCTTCTTGATATCCTGTAACTTAAATACCACGAAGTAAAGTTAACACTCTTAAACACTATGATATAAAGTCAATACATCTTATGTTTCAAGATAACGGGATAAAAGAGAGAAGAAAACCTCAAAGGTATATGTACATATTCATAACAAAACAAGGAGCAAATATTCATGAAATTACAGTTCTCATTTTTGAAATTGGTCACTTGGTCATCCTGGTATTTACCTTTTTCTACTATTCATTCTGTATTCTTTTTACCTTCAGCAAGCACCTTGGTCATAGTTCTTTGCAAGGTTAAGTGACCCAAACCTCCATTCTGGATGGTTCTGGGCCAGTGGTAGTCTTGCCTGGATTCGGCTGTTGTAGTTTTCCATTGACCTTAATCACTAAGAGAATTCCCAGGGGATCATCTCTATTCCAAACATACTCTTCCTCACCTTCACTGTAGAGTAATAATAAAATCCCCTTTCCTCTTCGTGGCCAGGATCAGTCACACCAACCAGCACACTGACTCCCTTCTTTGCCTGGTTCAGAGGCACAAAAAGCCCAAAGTGATGGGGCGGCAGTATTAACTTCCAGTTCAATAAAATCATCATTGCATCCCCTGGTGGAAGCATTCTTCCCTTTAGAATGAATATCTACAGGCCATCTGAGCCTAAGGCCATGAGAACAGGAAGCAAATATTTGGCCAGTGGGTCATTAGTGGTAAGAATGAGTGATGCTACTCCCATTTCCGCCCCTTGATTCCTGGACCCTTGCATCCTGGCTATGGGATAGATAATATGTTGGATGCTGATTCTGAGCACACACAGTCTTCTGGAGAACCTCATCTACAAGTTACTGCCACCTAGCTGGTACTATTGGAGAAGGAAATGGCAACCCACTCCAGTATTCTTGCCTGGAGAATCCCAGGGACGGGGGAGCCTCGTGGGCTGCCATCTATGAGATCACACAGAGTCGGACACGACTGAAGTGACTTAGCAGCAGCAGCAGCAGCTGGTACTATGGCACCCCACTCCAGTACTCTTGCCTGGAAAATCCCATGGGCGGAGGAGCCTGGTAGGCTGCAGTTCATGGGGTCGTGAAGAGTCGGACATGACTGAGCGACTTCACTTTCACTTTTCACTTTCATGCATTGGAGAAGGAAATGGCAACCCACTCCCGTGTTCTTGCCTGGAGCATCCCAGGGACGGGGGAGCCTGGTGGGCTGCCGTCTATGGGGTCGCACAGAGTCAGACACGACTGAAGCGACTTAGCAGCAGCAGGAGCTGGTACTATAACTAGTCTTCGAAAGGCATTCACGGTGTACGGGACTGCTTGGCCCTATCACAGATACACCACTTCCGTTTGGTGTTGGAGTGCTGCTGTGCATGCCTAGCTTGATGGCTTAATGGGTCAGATAACCTTTAGTTCACAATGGGCAGCTCAGGTTGCCTGATAACTTGGCCCGGGGTTAAGCACTGAGTCTCTCTGAAGGCCCAATACAGCTGGCTGAGATCTATTTATCAAAGGGAGAGTAGTTATCTGCAGAGGATGGCAGGGATTTGCTCGTAAATCCTAAGGAACTGCACCGACATTCACCTGTAGGGCCCCAAAGAGCGTCCTACCTGAAATGTCAGTAGGAGACCATTGGATCTGCCAGTTCATGTGGTCTTAGTGGCAGGGCAGCTGGCACAGTGGCCTGGGCCTTTTGCAGAGGCATCTCTTGTTCTGGGCCCCATTCAAAACTAAGATGTTTTGGGGTCATTTGATAAGTGGGCTGGAATAACACACTTAGATGAGGGGAATATTGTTGCCTCCAAAAATCCAAAGAGCCCCCGAGACATTGTGCCTGTTTTTTGTTGTAGGAGGGATCAGATGCAACCACTTATCCTTTGCCTTAGAATAGGTATCTCGACTAGCTATACCACTAGACCCTTAAGAATGTCACTGCTGTGGAAGGCCCTTGAACTTTTGTCTAATTTGTTTCTTACCCTCTGACACATAAATGTCTTACTCACAAATCTTAAAGTAGTTGCGACTTCTTGCTCACTAGGTCCCATCAGCATAATTTCATCAATACCATGAGCCAATGTGTATCTTGAGGAAGAGGGGTCCCTGTGAACTAGATTATGGCTTAGGGCAGGAGAGTTGATAGGACTCTGAAGAGGGACAGTAAAGGTCTATTGATCCCTTGCCAGATGAAAGCAAATTGCTTTTGGTGGGCCTTATGGACAGGAATGGAGGAAAAAGCATTTGCTAGATCAATAGTTGCCATCTGAGTTGCCAGAGAAGCCACTAGCTACCAGGGGATGTGTTAATTAGCACAAGCAGTGAAACCACATCTCTTACAGCAGCTGCAGTTGGAGTCATCAGCTGGCTGAGCTTAGGATAATCAACTGGTACTGCCCGAGACCTATTTATCTTCTATATTTGTCAAATAGGTGAAGGAGATGGGATTGTGGTGGAAATGATTACCCTCTTATCTTTCAGGTCCTTGATGATGGTGCTAATTTCTAGTCTCTCTAGTAATGTGGCACTGCTTTCCGCTCGCTATTTTCTTAGGTAGAGGCAGTCTTAGTGGCTTCCATTTGGCATTTCTCACTATTAAAGCTCACAGATCAGGGAACCAATGTGAGAATTCTGCTAGCATCTAAGTATATCTATTCCAGTTATGCATTCCAAAACTCAGGAAATAACCAAGGATAGGTTCAGGACCCACTGGGCCTGCTGTGAGACAGACTTGAGCTAACACTCCATCAATCACCTGACTTTCATAAGCTCATATTCTGCCTGGTGGACCACAGTAACATTTTGGATCTCTTGGAATTAGTGTCAGTTTAGAGCCAGTGTCTAAATCCTAAAAGGTCTGATTACTTCCTTTTCCTAAATGCATAGTAGCCCTGATAAAAATGTAGGTCCCTTTGGGGAAGACTGGGAGAAAGATTAACAGTACACCTTGATTCTCAAGCAGGGTACTGGAGTCCTCGCTTTCTTTTTTTATTAAGTTTTTATTTCATTATCATAAACTTTGCAATCCAGCTGGAACCCAAAGAAAATATGGAACCCAAAGAACTGCAGTGGGAGCTCAAAGACCACAGGATATTTCAAGCAGATGGGGATGAAAGTGTGCTCTCCTGAGCTACAGAAGGAGTGGTCTGGTGGTTAAGATAAAACACAAGTGAAATTTATTAGCTTTGTCCACAGTCTGCAATGGCGATTTTCTTGTTGGTCTTGCCATTCCTGGACTGAAACACTCCATGGCTTTCACAACATTCATGCTGTCTTTTGCCTTGTCAAAGATCACGTGCTTGTCATCCGACCATTCAGTCCTGGCAGTGCGAATGAAAAGCTGGGAGCCGTTTATCTCGCCATGGACAAGATGCCAGGACTCCTATGTCCAGGACAAAATTCTTATCATCAAATTTCTCCCCATAGATGGACTTGCCACCAGTGCCATTATGGCATGTGAAGTCGCCGCCTTGACATCTAAATCCTGGAATTATTCTGTGAAATCAGGGACCTTTACAACTAGTACTCAGAGCACAAAAGTTTTCTGCTGTCTTTGGAAATTTGTCTGCAAACAACTCCAATCTGTTAACATAGCTTTAAGGATTAGATGAGCAATTACTTCTTGGTTTCCAGGTCCCTTACCTCTAAGAAGACACCATCTAAGGGCTTGCCATTGATGGCAATGGGTTGACCATGGCTGACTGGCATGGGACGCTCTGGGGCAGCAACATCTGTCAGACTTATCGGGCTCCTTTCTTAACAGGACTGGCCTCTCCTTCATTCAAGGGGTTCTGGGTCTATGTACTGGCTCAAGTCTTAGAGCTGATTAAAGGGCTATGATCCTCTTTTTTTATGATTCAGGTTAGACTTGTTTACTTGACCTAAAACTGCTCTGCTTATACAGATCAAGTAAGAATTTAGTAGGCTTCTGTAGGGGGGCTTCCCTAGCGGCTCACATGGTAAAATAATCTGCCTGCAAGGCTGGAGACCTGGGTTCGATCCCTGGGTCAGGAAGATCTTCTGGAGAAGGGAATGGTTACCCATTCCAGTATTCTTGCCTGAAGAATTCCATGGACAGAGGAACCTGGCAGGCTGCTCTGTTTTAGTTAGGGTTCTCCAGAGAAACAGAACCGATAGAGCAGTGTGTCCAGATGGAGAGAGGGTCTTCAGCACCTCCTGGAGCTGCCCGTGGCCTCCACGTGACCTGGATGTTGGGCGTGAGGGCGTCCACACAGGGCCGGCTGTGGGCGAGTGCGGTGGCCTTACAGCAGAGACAGGGTGGGGGCAGGCACTGTGGGAGGCAGAGGGCCAGATGGAGGATGGGCAGAAACTCAGAGGGGCCAATCACCGAGGAAAGCCACGGGGGAGGCCAAGTCAGCGGGGAGGGGCCCCCTGCTCTGAATGGGCTGACAAAGACGAGACTGCGAGTTTATCAGCGGCAGGATGCTAGCGGCAGACACCAGCTGAACAATCAGGAACCGCTCAAGCCAAAGATTCCCGGAGGAGTTCAGAAGAGCCAGTCTGCAGCTGGTCCAGAGAGCAGCAGGTCAGTCCTCAGACCCAGTCACCCGACCTCCGTGAGGTCACTGGGCTGCCTGGAACACCTAGCTCTCTGGAGAGGATCGGGGAAGGAGACGTGTAAAGGCAGAGGCTGAGCATCACCTAAGGAACTAAGGGTATTGCGTTGGATTAAAGCTCAAGACAGAGATTTCGTTATTGTTTTCTCACAAACTAGCCAGTGGGACCAAATCAAATCAAATGCTGAGCAAAAAAACCCCAAACAAACATGCATTTCCTCTGCATATATGAGATGCAGCGTGAGTACTTCTGTGGTCCCTCTACGCCTATGACTTTTCTCTCAGCAGCTGAAATCCTCTAAGCCGTCATCAGGCACATCCGCATTGGCTGGGGGAGGGGGAAGCACTGCAGTGGGACCCTGAGCACCGCCTTCACCTCTGGGGGCCCTTCTTTTCTCATTTGTAAGATGACAGTGGGGGTTCAGATGTTCTGTAATTTTTTTTCCACCCCCAAGATTCTCTAACCAAACAAGAAAAGAAAAACATGTTCATGGGACTCTGCGGACTCTGCTAGTGCTTTCAAACCTTCCCTCCAGTTCTCTAGTGGCAGAGAAGAGAGAGCGTGCATCTCTCAGGATTGTCCTGGATATGCCTTAGAGCAGCCCGCTGAGGTGTTTCCAGAAAGTTCCACAAAGTCTTGTGCTTTATCTCTCAAATTGTACATAAATGTTATGTGATATTTGGTCATATATTTGCACTTGTTATGGACAATGCTTTGAGTTACTTACTGTTGACCAGGACCGATGAACTGGTATCTCTTCTGCCTTTATTTCTTTGTACTGTGGCTTCAATTACTTCCTAGTGCACTGCTCAGACCCTGGGGAGCACTTGTTAGAATCCCAGCATGGGAGCACCATGAGGATAGAATTAGGCTAGCACATTTTCCAACATAGAAGGTCAAGTTCTAGATCCAGTGAACAGAAAGAAAATCTTTCCCACCTCTCCAATGACAGCTTCAGTCTCATCATGTAAAATCAGTTCAATTCAGTACTCAGTCATGTCTGACTCTTTGACCCCACAGACTGTAGCATGCCAGGCTTCCCTGTCCATCACCAAAGGTCCCTGAACATCACTCACGTAAAATAGAGATTCCTAATCAGGACTATCAGAAGATATCACCTCTCACCCATTAGCATGACTACCATCAAAAGAACAGAAAATAACAAGTGTTGACAAGGACGTGAAGACATTGGAAGTCTTGTGCACTCTTGGTGGGAATGAAAAAGGAAGCAGCCACTATGGAAAGTATTATGGAGGTTCCTCTAAAAGCTCAAAATAGAACTACCATGAGTTCCAGCAATCCCATCTCTAAATTCATATCCCAAAATACTCAAAGCACAGCCTTAGAGAGATATTTACACATCGGTGTTCATTGCAGTGTTATTCATGATAGCCAAGAGATGGAAACAACCCAGATGTCTACTGACATCCAAATGGATAAAGAAAACGTAGTGCACAGGCTTTGTAACCTTAAAAAGGATGAAAACCCTATCATATGTCTGACACGGTTGGACCCTGAGGATATTATGCTAAGGGTAATAAGTCAGAAGAGAAGGGACAAATACATGATTCCACTTATGTGGAGCACCTAGAGTAGTCAAAATCACAGAAAGAGAAAGAACAAAGGTGCTTGCCAAGGGCCAATGGGAGGAGGAAAGAGGAATTAGGAGGGTGCAGAGTTTCAGTGTTAAAAGATTTAAAAGCTCTAGAGATTTGTTTCACAGTAGAAGTTGTACTTCTATACACTTAAACATGGTTAAGATGTCAAATTTAAGTTATATGCTTTTGACCACAGTAAAAGAAATAGTAAAAGAAATAGTGACCTCATTTAGATAGTCAGGTTTCCTTTGAATAAGAACAAGGCAAGATACTGGCCCACTAAATGTCAAGGTGAAATTTTCTTACAGCCCAAACCTGCTTCCTTCCCCAACTCCCTCCATCCCTATGAAGCCAGAGGATGGATCTTCGCATTGCTTGCTCCCCAAAGGTTATAAGTATGTGTGTGCCATCAGTAGAGGCCAGGTTAACAACTTGTGCAAATTTTACTGCCATTTTGCCATTTCCATTTCCCGATTTCCTTACTTTTGTTAATAAAATTCGAATCACTTTAAAAGATATCGAGGTTAAGTAAGAATGCATCAAATCTTCCAGAATTCTTTTGGGTAGTGTCAATGCCTTTATTGGTGACATTAGGGAATAAATGGGTACACCCACCTACACACACACACACCAATACTCACATGCACTCTCTTGTGCCCTTTCCAACTGCCCCAATCTCACCCCACAGCAAACATGATGAATTCACATCCTGAGCCGGGTGTACCACCAACAAAATCTGACCGGAGGAAACAATTTCAATTCAATCAGAGGCCTCCTGCGGTTGAAGTTTACAGGGAGTGCTGCCAAATCTCACTCTCTTGGCGGACAAACTGTGCAGACTTTGGGCCTGCTGGGAGGGTGAGGCATTTCTTACTTTCAAAAGAGGGTCGATCCAAGATGTTTGTATTATTTCAATACTGTTTTTCCTATGGAGCCGGGGGTTGGCGGGGTAGGGGTGGGAAGTTCTTTCCTTGTTCCTGATATTTTCCAGAGATCAAAATGAAAACACAATGCACTGAGAGTAATCAGCAAGCCTTCAGAAGAATTGCATGTACTTTTGATTTCTATAAAATCCCCACAACACTTCTGTCACCTTTCATTCTGTGCAGAGGTACACAGCCCAGCCAGAGACTTAGATCCCAGCACAGATATCAGCTTCCTAGTCCTTCCACATTTTTAGCAGGTATTTTGGAGGATCGTCAACACCAGGAAATGTTTTTCCTGGATCATTTGCATTTGCTTTTCTACTGGATGTGGTCCCGAAGAGTTAATAGCAGTCAGTTGCTACTCTTTGGAACATTTCTGTGTGAGATCGACAGTGTGGACCAGGACACATTTATAAGATATTACTCATACAACCGTCCACTTACTCAAACAGCAACCATTAATTTCTGCTCTGGTCCAGGCGTCATGCCTAGCACTGAGCACACAGACCAGAAGACTTCAGCGAGCTTCCAGTCTAGGTGGGGAGAGGGACAAGCAGAAAATGACAATACTGGGTGGAAAATGCCCAGAGATGTATGTCTGTTAGGTTTTCCTGGGCAGCAAGGAACAGAGTGCCTCTTGAATCTCTCATATAAGGACAACAGGAATCACAGGGCACCAGGAACAGCTTTACCTGCAGGCCTCTGGGAAGTTAGAATGCTGTGTGAAAGTGGAAAAGAGGTGCAGGATCCCAGGCAGCTCTCGTAATTGTTGGGGTGACTCAGTTTCTCTCTGCGTCTCCCACTTCTCATTTTACTCATATGTTCTTTCTCTACCGTATGACTCCTACTTGTGCATCGTGGCTGCTTGCTCATAACATCCTCTGGATGCCTCAGGAGAGCTGAACACTGTCTTCTTTCAGCTTCTTCCCCCTGATACCAAGTGTCCAACCTGGTGGTGTTCCATGTCTAATAAAATCACCTTATCTCTAAGACACGACTGAAGTGACTTAGCAGCAGCAGCAGCAGCTGGTACTATGGCACCCCACTCCAGTACTCTTGCCTGGAAAATCCCATGGGCGGAGGAGCCTGGTAGGCTGCAGTTCATGGGGTCGCGAAGAGTCGGACATGACTGAGCGACTTCACTTTCACTTTTCACTTTCATGCATTGGAGAAGGAAATGGCAACCCACTCCCGTGTTCTTGCCTGGAGAATCCCAGGGACGAGGGAGCCTGGTGGGCTGCCGTCTATGGGGTCGCACAGAGTCAGACACGACTGAAGCGACTTAGCAGCAGCAGCAGCAGCTGGTACTATAACTAGTCTTCGAAAGGCATTCACTGTGTACGGGACTGCTTGGCCCTATCACATATACACCACTTCCGTTTGGTGTTGGAGTGCTGCTGTGCATGCCTAGCTTGATGGCTTAATGGGTCAGATAACCTTTAGTTCACAATGGGCAGCTCAGGTTGCCTGGTAACTTGGCCCGGGGTTAAGCACTGAGTCTCTCTGAAGGCCCAATACAGCTGGCTGAGATCTATTTATCAAAGGGAGAGTAGTTATCTGCAGAGGATGGCAGGGATTTGCTCGTAAATCCTAAGGAACTGCACCGACATTCACCTGTAGGGCCCCAAAGAGCGTCCTACCTGAAATGTCAGTAGGAGACCATTGGATCTGCCAGTTCATGTGGTCTTAGTGGCAGGGCAGCTGGCACAGTGGCCTGGGCCTTTTGCAGAGGCATCTCTTGTTCTGGGCCCCATTCAAAACTAAGATGTTTTGGGGTCATTTGATAAGTGGGCTGGAATAACACACTTAGATGAGGGGAATATTGTTGCCTCCAAAAATCCAAAGAGCCCCCGAGACATTGTGCCTGTTTTTTGTTGTAGGAGGGATCAGATGCAACCACTTATCCTTTGCCTTAGAATAGGTATCTCGACTAGCTATACCACTAGACCCTTAAGAATGTCACTGCTGTGGAAGGCCCTTGAACTTTTGTCTAATTTGTTTCTTACCCTCTGACACATAAATGTCTTACTCACAAATCTTAAAGTAGTTGCGACTTCTTGCTCACTAGGTCCCATCAGCATAATTTCATCAATACCATGAGCCAATGTGTATCTTGAGGAAGAGGGGTCCCTGTGAACTAGATTATGGCTTAGGGCAGGAGAGTTGATAGGACTCTGAAGAGGGACAGTAAAGGTCTATTGATCCCTTGCCAGATGAAAGCAAATTGCTTTTGGTGGGCCTTATGGACAGGAATGGAGGAAAAAGCATTTGCTAGATCAATAGTTGCCATCTGAGTTGCCAGAGAAGCCACTAGCTACCAGGGGATGTGTTAATTAGCACAAGCAGTGAAACCACATCTCTTACAGCAGCTGCAGTTGGAGTCATCAGCTGGCTGAGCTTAGGATAATCAACTGGTACTGCCCGAGACCTATTTATCTTCTATATTTGTCAAATAGGTGAAGGAGATGGGATTGTGGTGGAAATGATTACCCTCTTATCTTTCAGGTCCTTGATGATGGCGCTAATTTCTAGTCTCTCTAGTAATGTGGCACTGCTTTCCGCTCGCTATTTTCTTAGGTAGAGGCAGTCTTAGTGGCTTCCATTTGGCATTTCTCACTATTAAAGCTCACAGATCAGGGAACCAATGTGAGAATTCTGCTAGCATCTAAGTATATCTATTCCAGTTATGCATTCCAAAACTCAGGAAATAACCAAGGATAGGTTCAGGACCCACTGGGCCTGCTGTGAGACAGACTTGAGCTAACACTCCATCAATCACCTGACTTTCATAAGCTCATATTCTGCCTGGTGGACCACAGTAACATTTTGGATCTCTTGGAATTAGTGTCAGTTTAGAGCCAGTGTCTAAATCCTAAAAGGTCTGATTACTTCCTTTTCCTAAATGCATAGTAGCCCTGATAAAAATGTAGGTCCCTTTGGGGAAGACTGGGAGAAAGATTAACAGTACACCTTGATTCTCAAGCAGGGTACTGGAGTCCTCGCTTTCTTTTTTTATTAAGTTTTTATTTCATTATCATAAACTTTGCAATCCAGCTGGAACCCAAAGAAAATATGGAACCCAAAGAACTGCAGTGGGAGCTCAAAGACCACAGGATATTTCAAGCAGATGGGGATGAAAGTGTGCTCTCCTGAGCTACAGAAGGAGTGGTCTGGTGGTTAAGATAAAACACAAGTGAAATTTATTAGCTTTGTCCACAGTCTGCAATGGCGATTTTCTTGTTGGTCTTGCCATTCCTGGACTGAAACACTCCATGGCTTTCACAACATTCATGCTGTCTTTTGCCTTGTCAAAGATCACGTGCTTGTCATCCGACCATTCAGTCCTGGCAGTGCGAATGAAAAGCTGGGAGCCGTTTATCTCGCCATGGACAAGATGCCAGGACTCCTATGTCCAGGACAAAATTCTTATCATCAAATTTCTCCCCATAGATGGACTTGCCACCAGTGCCATTATGGCATGTGAAGTCGCCGCCTTGACATCTAAATCCTGGAATTATTCTGTGAAATCAGGGACCTTTACAACTAGTACTCAGAGCACAAAAGTTTTCTGCTGTCTTTGGAAATTTGTCTGCAAACAACTCCAATCTGTTAACATAGCTTTAAGGATTAGATGAGCAATTACTTCTTGGTTTCCAGGTCCCTTACCTCTAAGAAGACACCATCTAAGGGCTTGCCATTGATGGCAATGGGTTGACCATGGCTGACTGGCATGGGACGCTCTGGGGCAGCAACATCTGTCAGACTTATCGGGCTCCTTTCTTAACAGGACTGGCCTCTCCTTCATTCAAGGGGTTCTGGGTCTGTGTACTGGCTCAAGTCTTAGAGCTGATTAAAGGGCTATGATCCTCTTTTTTTATGATTCAGGTTAGACTTGTTTACTTGACCTAAAACTGCTCTGCTTATACAGATCAAGTAAGAATTTAGTAGGCTTCTGTAGGGGGGCTTCCCTAGCGGCTCACATGGTAAAATAATCTGCCTGCAAGGCTGGAGACCTGGGTTCGATCCCTGGGTCAGGAAGATCTTCTGGAGAAGGGAATGGTTACCCATTCCAGTATTCTTGCCTGAAGAATTCCATGGACAGAGGAACCTGGCAGGCTGCTCTGTTTTAGTTAGGGTTCTCCAGAGAAACAGAACCGATAGAGCAGTGTGTCCAGATGGAGAGAGGGTTTTCAGCACCTCCTGGAGCTGCCCGTGGCCTCCAGGTGACCTGGATGTTGGGCGTGAGGGCGTCCACACAGGGCCGGCTGTGGGCGAGTGCGGTGGCCTTACAGCAGAGACAGGGTGTGGGCAGGCACTGTGGGAGGCAGAGGGCCAGATGGAGGATGGGCAGAAACTCAGAGGGGCCAATCACCGAGGAAAGCCACGGGGGAGGCCAAGTCAGCGGGGAGGGGCCCCCTGCTCTGAATGGGCTGACAAAGACGAGACTGCGAGTTTATCAGCGGCAGGATGCTAGCGGCAGACACCAGCTGAACAATCAGGAACCGCTCAAGCCAAAGATTCCCGGAGGAGTTCAGAAGAGCCAGTCTGCAGCTGGTCCAGAGAGCAGCAGGTCAGTCCTCAGACCCAGTCACCCGACCTCCGTGAGGTCACTGGGCTGCCTGGAACACCTAGCTCTCTGGAGAGGATCGGGGAAGGAGACGTGTAAAGGCAGAGGCTGAGCATCACCTAAGGAACTAAGGGTATTGCGTTGGATTAAAGCTCAAGACAGAGATTTCGTTATTGTTTTCTCACAAACTAGCCAGTGGGACCAAATCAAATCAAATGCTGAGCAAAAAAACCCCAAACAAACATGCATTTCCTCTGCATATATGAGATGCAGCGTGAGTACTTCTGTGGTCCCTCTACGCCTATGACTTTTCTCTCAGCAGCTGAAATCCTCTAAGCCGTCATCAGGCACATCCGCATTGGCTGGGGGAGGGGGAAGCACTGCAGTGGGACCCTGAGCACCGCCTTCACCTCTGGGGGCCCTTCTTTTCTCATTTGTAAGATGACAGTGGGGGTTCAGATGTTCTGTAATTTTTTTTCCACCCCCAAGATTCTCTAACCAAACAAGAAAAGAAAAACATGTTCATGGGACTCTGCGGACTCTGCTAGTGCTTTCAAACCTTCCCTCCAGTTCTCTAGTGGCAGAGAAGAGAGAGCGTGCATCTCTCAGGATTGTCCTGGATATGCCTTAGAGCAGCCCGCTGAGGTGTTTCCAGAAAGTTCCACAAAGTCTTGTGCTTTATCTCTCAAATTGTACATAAATGTTATGTGATATTTGGTCATATATTTGCACTTGTTATGGACAATGCTTTGAGTTACTTACTGTTGACCAGGACCGATGAACTGGTATCTCTTCTGCCTTTATTTCTTTGTACTGTGGCTTCAATTACTTCCTAGTGCACTGCTCAGACCCTGGGGAGCACTTGTTAGAATCCCAGCATGGGAGCACCATGAGGATAGAATTAGGCTAGCACATTTTCCAACATAGAAGGTCAAGTTCTAGATCCAGTGAACAGAAAGAAAATCTTTCCCACCTCTCCAATGACAGCTTCAGTCTCATCATGTAAAATCAGTTCAATTCAGTACTCAGTCATGTCTGACTCTTTGACCCCACAGACTGTAGCATGCCAGGCTTCCCTGTCCATCACCAAAGGTCCCTGAACATCACTCACGTAAAATAGAGATTCCTAATCAGGACTATCAGAAGATATCACCTCTCACCCATTAGCATGACTACCATCAAAAGAACAGAAAATAACAAGTGTTGACAAGGACGTGAAGACATTGGAAGTCTTGTGCACTCTTGGTGGGAATGAAAAAGGAAGCAGCCACTATGGAAAGTATTATGGAGGTTCCTCTAAAAGCTCAAAATAGAACTACCATGAGTTCCAGCAATCCCATCTCTAAATTCATATCCCAAAATACTCAAAGCACAGCCTTAGAGAGATATTTACACATCGGTGTTCATTGCAGTGTTATTCATGATAGCCAAGAGATGGAAACAACCCAGATGTCTACTGACATCCAAATGGATAAAGAAAACGTAGTGCACAGGCTTTGTAACCTTAAAAAGGATGAAAACCCTATCATATGTCTGACACGGTTGGACCCTGAGGATATTATGCTAAGGGTAATAAGTCAGAAGAGAAGGGACAAATACATGATTCCACTTATGTGGAGCACCTAGAGTAGTCAAAATCACAGAAAGAGAAAGAACAAAGGTGCTTGCCAAGGGCCAATGGGAGGAGGAAAGAGGAATTAGGAGGGTGCAGAGTTTCAGTGTTAAAAGATTTAAAAGCTCTAGAGATTTGTTTCACAGTAGAAGTTGTACTTCTATACGCTTAAACATGGTTAAGATGTCAAATTTAAGTTATATGCTTTTGACCACAGTAAAAGAAATAGTAAAAGAAATAGTGACCTCATTTAGATAGTCAGGTTTCCTTTGAATAAGAACAAGGCAAGATACTGGCCCACTAAATGTCAAGGTGAAATTTTCTTACAGCCCAAACCTGCTTCCTTCCCCAACTCCCTCCATCCCTATGAAGCCAGAGGATGGATCTTCGCATTGCTTGCTCCCCAAAGGTTATAAGTATGTGTGTGCCATCAGTAGAGGCCAGGTTAACAACTTGTGCAAATTTTACTGCCATTTTGCCATTTCCATTTCCCGATTTCCTTAC
This sequence comes from Cephalophus harveyi, assembly GCA_006410635.1. NCBI lineage: Eukaryota > Metazoa > Chordata > Mammalia > Artiodactyla > Bovidae > Cephalophus > Cephalophus harveyi. The sequence goes on from SJYT01071917.1 coordinate 34,316, forward strand.
TTTTGTTAATAAAATTCGAATCACTTTAAAAGATATCGAGGTTAAGTAAGAATGCATCAAATCTTCCAGAATTCTTTTGGGTAGTGTCAATGCCTTTATTGGTGACATTAGGGAATAAATGGGTACACCCACCTACACACACACACACCAATACTCACATGCACTCTCTTGTGCCCTTTCCAACTGCCCCAATCTCACCCCACAGCAAACATGATGAATTCACATCCTGAGCCGGGTGTACCACCAACAAAATCTGACCGGAGGAAACAATTTCAATTCAATCAGAGGCCTCCTGCGGTTGAAGTTTACAGGGAGTGCTGCCAAATCTCACTCTCTTGGCGGACAAACTGTGCAGACTTTGGGCCTGCTGGGAGGGTGAGGCATTTCTTACTTTCAAAAGAGGGTCGATCCAAGATGTTTGTATTATTTCAATACTGTTTTTCCTATGGAGCCGGGGGTTGGCGGGGTGGGGGTGGGAAGTTCTTTCCTTGTTCCTGATATTTTCCAGAGATCAAAATGAAAACACAATGCACTGAGAGTAATCAGCAAGCCTTCAGAAGAATTGCATGTACTTTTGATTTCTATAAAATCCCCACAACACTTCTGTCACCTTTCATTCTGTGCAGAGGTACACAGCCCAGCCAGAGACTTAGATCCCAGCACAGATATCAGCTTCCTAGTCCTTCCACATTTTTAGCAGGTATTTTGGAGGATCGTCAACACCAGGAAATGTTTTTCCTGGATCATTTGCATTTGCTTTTCTACTGGATGTGGTCCCGAAGAGTTAATAGCAGTCAGTTGCTACTCTTTGGAACATTTCTGTGTGAGATCGACAGTGTGGACCAGGACACATTTATAAGATATTACTCATACAACCGTCCACTTACTCAAACAGCAACCATTAATTTCTGCTCTGGTCCAGGCGTCATGCCTAGCACTGAGCACACAGACCAGAAGACTTCAGCGAGCTTCCAGTCTAGGTGGGGAGAGGGACAAGCAGAAAATGACAATACTGGGTGGAAAATGCCCAGAGATGTATGTCTGTTAGGTTTTCCTGGGCAGCAAGGAACAGAGTGCCTCTTGAATCTCTCATATAAGGACAACAGGAATCACAGGGCACCAGGAACAGCTTTACCTGCAGGCCTCTGGGAAGTTAGAATGCTGTGTGAAAGTGGAAAAGAGGTGCAGGATCCCAGGCAGCTCTCGTAATTGTTGGGGTGACTCAGTTTCTCTCTGCGTCTCCCACTTCTCATTTTACTCATATGCTCTTTCTCTACCGTATGACTCCTACTTGTGCATCGTGGCTGCTTGCTCATAACATCCTCTGGATGCCTCAGGAGAGCTGAACACTGTCTTCTTTCAGCTTCTTCCCCCTGATACCAAGTGTCCAACCTGGTGGTGTTCCATGTCTAATAAAATCACCTTATCTCTACGGTGCAAAGTTTTTATATTATTAGCTCACTCACAGACCACCTCTAGATAGAATCTCCTTGGTCTGAGGTTTCTGTGGTACTGTCCACTGTGGACAAGGGACAGGGCATTGAGCATGATTAGCTTCATGTGAGAGGCACACGGGGCAGCTTCCTATAGGGAGTTCCTGGGCAAGCGGTTAGAGGGGCTGTTACCAAAGCAGTCACTGTAGTTATGGTAACCTCAAAACCGAAAGTCGAGAATAGATACACATTTTTTTAAAAAAGAGAAAGGAATACGACCATAACACTAAAGAGTCATATACAACAACCCCTGTGTACATACACACTTATTTTAAGTTGATGATCTCTTAAGTTCCAATGCATTCCAACAACCCTGCATTTTTTATTCCCTCCCACCTTACCTTTAATGTTTTTGACTTATTTTACATCTTTTCCTGTTCCGTGCTTAACTACTTTATTGTGGGTATAGATGACTTAACTACTTTTGTCTTTTAATCTTTCTACTAGCTTTATAAGGGGTTGATCTACTACCTTCGCTGTATTTTTGCCTTTACCAAAGAGACTTTTCCTTTCATAGTTTTCATATTTCTAGATGTGGTCTTGTCTTTATTGCTTAGTGGAGTCCTTTTAACGTTTGTTGTAAAGCTGGTTTGCTGGGCTGATTTCTTTTATTTTTTGATTGTAAACTTTTTATCTCTCCTTCAAATCTGAATGGTAGCTCTGCCAGGTAGAATATTCTTGGTTTTTAGGTTTTCTTTCATTACTTTGACTATATTGTTTCACTCCTTTCTCTCCTTATTGCTGACAAGTCAGCTGATAGTCTTATGTGGGTTCTCGTGTATATAACTAGTTGCTTTTCCTTTGTTACTTGAGAGAATAAAGATTTTCTCTTTATCTTTAATTTTTGGCATTGTACTTATAATATGTCTTGATGGGATTCTCTGTGCTTCCTAGACCCGGCTGTCTGTTTCCTTTCCCAGGTTAGGAAGTCTTCAGCTATTATTTCTTTGAATAAATTCTCTGCCTCTTTCCCTCTCTCTTTTCCTTTTGGCACCCCTATAATGTGAATGCTAGTATGCCTCATGGTATTTCAGAGGTCTCTTACACTACCCTCAGTTTTAAAAATTCGTTTTTCGGTGCAGCTTGGGTGATTTCCACTACTCTGTCTTTCAATTCATCCACTGTACTATCTAATCTACTTGATAGTCGATTTCTTCAAATGTATTTTTTATTTCACATATTGTATTCTTCAGCTCTGTTTGGCTCTTCTTTATATTTTCTAACTTCTTGTTAAACTCTCATTGTGTTCATTCATTCTCCTGAGTTCACTGACCATCTTTATTACCTAGGACTTTGTTGGGTAGATGGCTTATCTCTACTTTGCTTAGTTCTTCTGGGTTTGTCTCATTCCTTTGTTTGGAACATATTCCTGTGTCTCCTCATTTTGCCTAATTCTCTGTTATTCCCATGAATTGAATAGGTCAGTTATGTTTCTTTTTTTCCCTATCTTGGAGAAGTGGCTTTATGTAGGAGACATTCTGTCCCAGCACAACACTCCCCTCTGGTCATCAGAATGATATGTTCTAGGGGTTCCTTATATGCAGACTGCGTGGGCCCTTCTGTTGTGGTGGAGCTAACTACTATGGGTGTGCTGAAAGACAGGGCTCCCCCCCAGTCTTATTGGCTGCCAGGCCCTGCCTTGAATGGTAGCTGCTGGCCTGCTGGTAGATGGGGTCATGTTCCAGCATGGCTGGCTATGTGGCCTGAGGGTCCTGTGGCTGGCCTGCTGGTGGGTGGGCAAGCCTCCAGTGCTAATAGGGTGGAGAGAGGACTCCAAAATGGTACTTGTCAGCCCCAGTATCCTTGTGGTAGAGTGAGCTCCTCAAATTTCTGATGCCAGTTCATATGTTCCCAGAGTGAGCTCCAGTTGTCTCCTGCTGCTCTAGAAGGCTCTCCAAGATCAGCAAAGGGGTCTGACCCAGGCTCCTTTCAATTTACTGGCTCTGCACTGGGTCTCAGCTCATGAGAGATTGTGTGTGTGTGTGTCCTACAAGAGTGGAATATTTGTTTCCTACAGACCTCCAGATCTTCTGTATGTTAAGCCCTGCTAGCCTTCAAGGCCACAGATTCCGGGGGTTTCTTCCTGGTGCAGGACCCCAGGACTGGGGAGCCTGACGTAGGGTTTGGATCCTTTGTACTTTGGTTAGAACCGCTACGATTATGATTATCCTATTTATACCTTGTCTACCTTGGCTTTGTGGATCTTGATGGTACTGCTTCTCTGCCCCTCCTACCTATCTTGTTCTGGTTCCTTCTTCTCTTTTTTAAAATAATTAATTAATTTTTGACTATGCTAAGTCTTCATTGATGTGTGTGGGTTTTCTTTAGTTGTGGTGAGTGGGAGATACTTTCTTTAAGTTTATCTTTTTAATTGGAGGAAAATTGCTTTGTAATATTGTGTTGGTTTCTGCTATATGACAGTGCAAATCAGCCATAATTGTACATATATCACTTCCCTCTTGAGCCTCCCTCCCCTCATCCTACTAGGTCATCACAGAGTGCCAGAAGATTTAAATAGACACTTCTCCAAAGAAGACATACAGATGGCAAATAAACACATGAAAAGATGTTCAACATCACTAATTATTAGAGAAATGCAAATCAAAACTACAGTGAGGGAGCTACTCTTCATTGCAGTGCACAGGCTTCTCATTGCAGTGGGAAAATAAAAAGGCTTAGAATCAATATGCAACACAGACCTTCAAAGAACATGGCTTTTCCAATAGTTCCCTTGATGTTTAAGTTTGATTTTTCATGTTGGAGCATTACAGGGGCAATTGAGAATCAGAGAATAAACTTGATGCATCTTACTGAAGCTTTCATTTTATTAGAAATTATGGGAGAATTTTATATTCATACAAACATGAATGTATGATAGCGTAGACTGAAAAACAGGCAAGATTTTTAAAGACATGAAATTGAACTTGAATTTCATGCTAGTGGATGGGTTATTTGTGGAAAAGATCCTGTAGATTCCTTATTAGGGGCTATGGGAAACTCCGTGAATAATGTCAAGATTTCTATCTAGAATCATGATCCTCTCCCTTGTTAGTTTTTAAGTAATATTTTCTTCTTTATCAAGTACATCCTGTGTGAATATATAACATTTAATAACATGTCAGATTCTCCAGGTTTCCCAGGCAGTGCTAGTGGTAAAGAACCCACCTGCCCAGTGCAAGAGACATAAGAGACATAGGTTTGATCCTTGGGTCAGGAAGATCCCCTGGAGAAGGAAATAGCAACCCACTCTAGGATTCTTGCCTGGAGAATTCCCTAGACAGAGGAGCCTGGTGGGTCACAAAGAGTTGGACACGACTGAAGCAGCTTAGCATTCACACAGATTCTCCAGGGCTTCTTGATTCATAGATGCAGAGGAAGAATAACAATCACGAGATTAGCCTCAGCATGCTTGTTGCATATCTATGACATGCTTGGTTAAGTATGTTTTCTAAATATGGTTTCTTTTTTATTTGCCTTGTTAAGATAAATGGGAAGGAAGTGGGAGAGACCAGGATGGAGGAAAATGGAAATGGCAAAGCTATTTCCAATGTTTAAAAAAGGATGGGGTTGTGAGAAAAGAATGCATTCAAGAAGCAAGGCTTAGCACTAGGCATGTTGGCTCTCATGCAGTCCAGTTAGGCTGCCCAGGGAGAATGGCTTGACAATCACCAAGGTGAGTAAACACAGACAACTCCTGGATCCAAGCCCAGGTTCATGACATCACCCCACACCTTTAGTCCCTCCTCCAGCTTAAGTTCTAGCTCAGCAATCGGGCAATTGGCAACAAAATACAAAGAACAACTGGAAAGGGAAACGAAAATTTATTACTAGCTTCAGTTTTCTCTGGGGGAAATAATGTAGGTTTTTCTTATGTATGAGAGGAAGGCCCAGACTACAGGATGAATCCTGTTAAGACATGCAGACTCTGCAGCCGTACAAGGTAGTCACTTCAGGTGGTTTCCTCTCCAGCTATGAAGGCATGAATATCAAATGGCATTTGAGAGACAACAAAGCTTTGTATAAATGTTAGCCCTCTGGGCTGTTGAGATGCATTCTGGAATATGAAGCCTCATAAATAGCTAGTTTGGAAACCCCTGCCCTGCTCTGTGCTTGATCCCTGGTGTTCTACCTTTAGAGCTAGATCAGACTGACTCTTTGAACCTTGTGAAATTGTAAATATCCCTGGGAAGGGTGCTAACTTTTCTGCATCACTGTGTGGTTGTGGGAGAAGGCAATGGCACCCCACTCCAGTACTCTTGCCTGGAAAATCCCATGGACAGAGGAGCCTGGTGGGCTGCAGTCCATGGGGTCGCTGAGTCGGACACGACTGAGCGACTTCACTTTCACTTTTCACTTTCATGCATTGGAGAAGGAAATGGCAACCCACTCCAGTGTTCTTGCCTGGAGAATCCCAGGGACGGGGGAGCCTGGTGGGCTACCGTCTATGGGGTCACACAGAGTCGGACACGACTGAAGTGACTTAGCAGCAGCAGCAGCAGTGTGGTTGTGAAAGAAGAGAGTGGACCATGGCAGCTGATCTTAGTTCTAGTTACAGTTCTGCCGCTGGAGTTCTGTGACCATGGGCATGGCAATTCTTTCCATTTCCATGACCTCATCTGTACACACAGAGACTGAACTAGACGATCTCTAATGTTCCCTTCGGGTTCCGCTTTCTGTGAGTCAAGGAGGAAAGGCAGTGTGAGCAGGAACTTCAGAATGGGGATCTGAGTGAGCAAGGGGGATTCCGCCCTCAGGGCAAAGGGCCCCAAATGGAAAGGCAGGCACCCAAATGCCAGATTTGGCTGTATATCTATCTAAATGATCATAACGGTAATAAAAACTATTGTTAGAGCCTGTTCTGTGCTCCTGCTGTCTTATTTCTCTTTATCTTAAGTACTCAGGGCTTCCCTGGTGGCTCCGACAGTAAGGAATCTGCCTGCAGTGCAGGAGACCCAGGTTTGATCTCTATGTTGGGAAAAACCCCTGGAGAAGGGACTGGCAACCCACTCCAGTATTCTTGCCTGGAGAATTCCATGGAGAGAGGAGCCTGGTGGGCTGTAGTCCATGGGGTCACCAAGACTCAGACACAACTGAGCGACTAACAGTTTCACTTTGACTTAAGTATTCATGATTGAGGAGAACTGCTAATGTGTGGTGGAGAAGGGACTGGCAACCCACTCCAGTATTCTTGGCCTGGAAAATCCCAGGGATGGGGAGCCTGATGGGCTGCCATCTATGGGGTCGCACAGAGTCGGACATGACTGAAGCGACTTAGCAGCAGCAGCAGCTGATGTGTGGGACCACAATACACACATCCCTGAGTAGTTCTGCACTGTCTCCTAAGTCCTACAAACATCCTTGAGAATCAGTCAGTGCCAATCTGCCTCCACGGTGTGGTGGGAGAGATGTGTTTGTATTTATCCAGCTTATTAGCCTTACCTCATCTCAAGAACTTGCCAGATACAAAAGGTGACAATAGGCCTGCGTTGGGATGGAACTAAATTTGAGGACAAATAGTTGAGAAGGTATGGAATACCCAGGTGGAGGCATCCAGCAGGCAATTGGAAACATGGGTCCAGGGGCGAGGAGAGACCTGGATTTAGGAGTCATTTATACACAAGGGGTAATTGGTGGCCATGATCTTCCAACTTTTTTTTTTAATATAAAACATTCTCATTACATATTTTATTTCCTTTAATCTACAGCATAAATTGGTGTTTCCCTGGTGGCTAAGGTGGCAAAGAATCTGCTTGTAATGCAGGAGACCTGGGTTCTGTCTCTGGGTTGGCAAGATCCCCTGGATAAGGGAATAGCAACCCACTCCAGTATTCTTACCTGGGAAATCCCAGGGACAGAAGAGTCTGGAGGGCTACAGTCCATGGGGTCGCAAAGTGTCAGATACAACTGAGTGACTAACACACATACACAGCATAAATTAGATGACATGACACAGAACTTGACAAATATTTGAATGATTTATGTGTGCCAAAGTCCTAAACATAGCTAGTTCTGGTCAAATGGCTCAGGAGAGGGTTAGGGCTGACATTAGGGTGTCTTGATGAGAACAGTTTTCAATTCTGATTGTGTTCTTCCCACTATTTCTCCACTGGTAAAACAGGGAGAGCTCAGTCTGTCTCATTTCAATTAAGACAGAGCTCCCTAGTCAGTAGGAGGTTTAGGGGAGTCTTCAGGCTCTGTGGGGTGGAGGTGCAGGGCTGAGAGGCAAGCAGGATGTGGGGAAGCTGGCTAGCGCTAGTGTGCATGTGCTAAATTGCATCTGACTCTTTGAGACCCCACGGGTTGTAGCCCACCAGGAGCCTCTGTTCATGGTATTTGCCAGGCATGAATACTGGCGTGAGTCCCAGGGACTGAACCCAGTTTCTGGCATTGGCAGGCAGATTCTTTACCACTGCACCACCTGGGAAGCCTGTGGAGGTGGGGGACCTGGTACCAATTTCTGTCCACTCCTCAGAAAGGCTAGTGCTGGGACTTCTCTTTCCTGGCCTTTCCCAGTCTGCCCCAGTAAGCTCAGGGTCTCCTTGCAAAGAGAGACCCTGGCTGGCACTCTCTGGCTAGAGGCATCTTGCTGGCATAAGAGACACACGGAGATGATTAACTGGTAGTTTCTGCCATGACCTGCTGACCTTCTTATGGGAACCTCTGTAGAGATAAAATGACTTACTTTTTTTTGTTCTTAGTGTCTCTGGTGCCTATAACTTTCACAGTAATCATGACACTTGTGTTTATCATTAATATTCCAGCTGGAAACATCCTCTTTTCCCCGTCTTGTCCCTGCCATGTGGCCCATCTGCAGTTCAGGTTATCACCTTTCTCAGAAAGCGCTCTCCATAAAAGCCCAGTATTGGTGAGTTAGGCTGATGGTTTCCACAACCCTCTTCTCTGTTTTCTACTTCCTACTGCAGTTTAGGGGAAGATGATTTTATGCCATAGATACCTCATTCATCAATGCTGTCTTCTGTCTCCCTACTCATGTCCACTATCACAGACCTTGAATAACTGTTTTCATTCAGCCATTTAGCCCATTACTTCTCTGACCAGCGGGCTAAACCCAAGTATCTCTCAGACTCCTGTGCTGTCATTAACATGCTTCTTGTTTAACTCAAAACAGCTGTTCCTCCTTCGCCTCCCATCCCCAATCTCTCCTTGCTGACCCAGAAAGTTTGGGAAAAAAATTATTTCTGAACAAGTGAGAGTTCTGGAAAGATAAGGATTTGCCTCTTTCAGTATGGAAACATCTTTAATCTTAACCATTTGAATGGAAATTTTCTAGGACGTAAAATGTTTAACTTTTTCTTGATGTACTGGGATCGTTACAGTAAACAAAGGTTTTGTACTCTGCTGTCGTGCAATGAGGCCCTGAAGATCTTTTGGGGTAAAACAGTCCTAGATTTTTGTGGTTCTGAAGTTATTTGATAAACTTTTAAAAAATTGAAGTATAGTTGATTTATAATATTGTGTTTCAGGTGTACAACGAAGTGATTCAAAGAATCTAAAAAGGCATATATATTCCTTTTTAGATTCTTTTTCATTGAAGGCTATTTTTTGTAAGCTATTATTTGTTGAAATTTTGTAAGCTTTTAAATTGACTATCTCCATACTTTTTATCAGGTCATTAGCTACCGCTTCTCTTTATCAATATAACCCATTTTGAGACATTCTTTAATTCTAACTTTCAGTGTTCACCTTGGGCATAGAATACCAGTGCACTCACACACACACACACACATATACAAACTCAAGCATGTGTGTGTCTGCCTGTGTGTTAGAACTGTGTGCAAAGAATTGTGAACAAGAACTTGAGAGTTTTTCTATGAGTAAACTGAGTAGATTGTGAGTCCTCTATTTTGATTTTCCAGAGGAAAAGTTTTGTTCATGTTTTTGCTCATTCTAGTAATAAAAAGTTGCAAGACAAATCTTTTTGGACTTTGTTGAAAAGTTACTCCTAGATTTCTAGGGGCAATCTATCTTTCTAGAAACTTGTATCTCAGTTTCATTATTTGTTATTACTTTATTCTAGAGTAGGCAGCTGTCATTAAAAAGGGATTCTTTTTATGAGAAATTCTTCACCCCATTGTCCCAACTTCACATACAAACTATTTCACCTACTATCTTTAAAAATATTATCATGATATTTTTAAACGATTGTCATTAAAAAAAAAAAATCCACAGGTGCAAAAACAAACTGCAACCACGAGAGCTAAATCTCTCTCTCCCTCGTTGTCCTCTTTGGCAGAATTCTGCGGAAAGCTGAGTAAATGAACAGGGCCGTTTGACAGAGTGAAACCCATACCAGCCCTATTGAGCAATGTCTTGAACGTAAGTCCTTTTCAACTAAACAGAGGTATATTTTCTTTTATATTGTTGACTTTGACCCTGTAGCTTAGCAGAGAACACTTGTGCAACATTTTCTGGATCAATTGATCATCTGTTCAGAGCAGACAGGCATGTTTCTCATCATTAACGGGAAACCAAACCCATCGACACCATCCTCCATTCTGCTTTGTTTCTCTCCAGTCCTTCATGCTGTAGATTCTGAAATATTAATGAAGGGATGTGAAAGCAATGGGCTTCATTCTCACACCCAGCCCCAGTGGAAGCAGAGGCAGAGAGTGGGAAGATGAGAAATATTCTCATTTTGCAAAACAAAGTGCTTCTCCAAGTTGCCTTTTTCCTGAACTGTCTGCCTCTGCCACTCCCAAGGTGGTTGCTTAAAATACAGATTCCAGGGCCCATTCTACACTTACTCTACCAAAATTCCTGGAGGACGGGGCTTTGTGATTTGCATTTTAAATCAACCAGATGATGTCTTTGTTTTTTGTTGACCTACCAATTTCTATGTGTCTGACTCTCACGTAAATACTACAAATTGTTAAGCTCAGTTAAATACTCAGAGAATACTAAATCATCATTGAACTTTACTATTCCAAATGTAATACCTTTCACTTATAAAGCAGCATTTAAAACAATTTTATTGAAGTATAGTTGATTTACAATATTGTATTAGTTTCTTCCATACAGCAAAGTGATTCGGTTATATATATACACAGGTACATTCTTTTCCATTATGGTTTGTCATCATAGGAAACTGAAGACAGTTCTCTGGTCTATAGAGTAGGACGTTGTTGATTATCCATTGTATATGTAAAAGTTTGCATCTATTAACCTCAAACTCCCAGTCCACCCCTTCCCCACCCCCTCTCCTCCTTGCAACCACAAACCTGTTCTCTATGTCCATGAGTCTGTTTCTGTTTCATAGATAAGTTCATTTGTGTCATGTTTTAGATTCGACATATAAGTGATATCATATGGTATTTATCTTTCTCTGACTCACTTCACTTAGTAGGATCATTGCTAGTTGCCTCCCTGTTGCTGCAAATGGCATATTTTGTTCTTTTTTATGGCTAAGTAGTGTTCCATTGTATTACATATGTACCTCATCTTCTTAATCCATTCATCTGTCGACATTTACGTTGTTTCCTTGTCTTAGCTGTTGTAAATAGTTACATAGCAGCATTTTTAACCATTCAAAATATTTTCTATATATAACCCTCTGAGGCAGGCAGGGGAAGTATTATTACCCCCATTTTAGAAATGTGACTGAGTCCCTGCAGCTTAATGACTTGGGCAAACTGCGCTGGGACTTACTAGCCTGGAGTTAGTACTGGTGCTCAGATTTTCTAGCCTTATTTCACTGCACACTTGATGTTATAAGACCCAAGACACAGAGAAAGCTTATTAAAGTGTTCCTTAGAAATAGTGTTCCTGAGCTGAAATCAGCACCTTCGGAGTGCCTCCACGTGCTGTTGAGGGTGCTGTGCATTTGCTTCTAAAAGATGAAAGCCAAGACGGAGCCTTGGGCACCGAGGAGCAACAGGAATCTTCAAAACAACAACAAAAAATCTCATTCCTCTTTTGTTCGTCCCCTTCAATTTTCTGACCTTTTCCCTCCACTCCCTGTTTCTTGTAAAGACTCAAACTCTGAAATAATTATATGAAATTAAGTCGGTAAAAACCGGGCTTGTTTCCTTGAGATTGATGTGTTAACATTCGGGGCAGTTTTCTCAGAACTCAGGGAGACTATTATTTCTGACCTCGGCTGCAGGAATCTTCCTCTTTCCCTGGGCAGGGTAGAATCTCCACCCACCTCCAACCCCTCAAAACGGTGTTTCTTCATTCCATGACCCTTCTCTCCACGACGCATCCTGACTGGGAGCAGAATGTATGTAGAAGTGTTTTTAGGTGCCCAAGGTATTGCTTACACTAGTCGGAACTACCTACTGTGGAGAGAGAGACTGAATTCTAATGGAGGTTAGAGAGACTGAATTCTAATTTCTTTGCACCATGTTGGATGTTAAGGTTTGATTCTTCAGGATGGCAAGCCCAATCACCTCTGGAGGAGGTGAGGAAAAAACCAGCTGTATATCAAGAGATAAGCAAGCAAGTTGGTTGTTAGCCAAAATAAATTTTTTCATGCAAAATGTATCACTGTAAAAAAGTAGTAACAGGGTTTCCCTGGTGGACCAGTGGCTAGGACTCTGGGCTCCCAGTGCAGGGGGCCAGGGTTCAATCCCTGGTCAAGAAACTAGAATTCATGTGCTGCAATAAAATTCGAAGATCCTGCAGGTAGCAGCCAAATAAAGTATAAAAACAAAAAAGTAATAACAGTTAAAAAAACAACAATCCTCCCCATCACTGTGTGAAATAAAATTAACAAAAGATGGAAAGATCCCTGCATTTCTTTGCATTGAAAAATGCCTTGGGTGCTCAGTGCTGAATCTCCAAGTCCCTGAGGCCGCCCTGGAGGAGGGGGCGGGGGTCAGGTTTAGGAGGTGCCAGCCTGCCGTGACACATCGTTCCTAATGATGATGCCTTTGTAAACTCCTTCCCTTTCGCTTCACAGGACTTGTAAAAGGCACCCGCAAGCCTCTGCCTTCCTGTGCCTCCCTGCCCCGAAGTAGAAATCTTCTTGCAGGAAGTGCAGAGCAAAGTTCAAAGCTTTCTCCATCAAAAGAAAGTGCGCCTGATCTAGTGTAACATGATTACGTGACAATTAGCCACCACCCCCCCCCCCCAAAAAAAAAGCCAGCCTACTACTGGATTGTGCTGGCTCCTTGCAATCTTCACATTTCTAAGAGTTATTTATCACTTCCCTGTTCAGGATAAGGATGCACTCCCCCAAACTGAACACCACTTAGGGTCTAACCCCTGGAGGAGGGCATGGCAACGCACTCCAGTATTCCTGCCTGGAGAATCTCCATAGACGGGGAGCCTGGAGGGTTACAGTCCATGGGGTGGCAAGGAGTCCCACAGGACTGAACAACTTAGCAAGCATACAGGCAGGGTCAAAGCAGCTGGCAGTTTTGGGCTGTCTGGGGATGGAGAGTTATAAAGAGGTGGTAATGAGATGTCCCCACCAGATTCAGAGACGAAGAGATGAGCTTATAGGAGAGAGGACAAAGAAAAAAGAAAAGTGAGGATCTGCAGACCCGCGGGCAGGCTCTGAGCTCTGGCGATTTTCTGTTTGACTGCGAGGTTTCTTTCCTTGCTATAAAACAAGCCCAGTTCAACCGATGTTAAAAGAGGGTTAATAGGGGCCATAAATCTTTCTGGGCAATGAAGATCCACGGAAAACTCAGCCTGATGTCTTTTACATCTGTTTCAGGTTCTCAGCCTCATCGGACTCAACTGCCTTTTCTCCAGAGATAACTCACGAGCCCCGTTCAACTCGCTGAGTGGCCGGTATAGGGTGTCACACCCCTCGGAGCCCCGAGGATGAGGGGTGAGCGTCCGGGCAGCCGCCAAGCTCCCGAGGCTGGCCCACTGACACCGTGTAAGTCTACACCCCGGGGCGGTGGAGGGGAGGCGTCGGGACTGACAGCGTCAATGGGCAGCGCACACACAGCCGGGAGAGGGGAGCCTGGGCGGGTGGGAGCGCGCTGGCTGAGGCTGGTCACACGGAGATTGAGTTTCAGCTGAATTAGATCAGAGCTGTGGGAAACAGCACCTCCTTCACACACAGCCGGTCTCCTCGGATGATGTGGGAGGGCGGCTGGGGAGACGGAGGCAGGCAGCTGCGCTGAGGTCCCAAGTACGGCCCGCAGCAGCCCTCAGGGAACTTAATTACTGTCTCCCGCTCCCCAGCGCAGGGAGGCGGGGGGCTGTGGGCGGAGAGGCTCCGGGGTATCAGGGAGAGACGGGGCGGTCAGCGCTGAGAGCGCATCGTGGTGTGGGAGTGAGTCTGTGTGTGTCTTTGAAGGACGACGGCGTGATGATGGAAGTATGGGAACGGCGCGGTACTTCAGGTCCACAGCTGCACGAGGCAAACTGCAGAAGGGATTTCGGTGCCGTTAACCCCGTATCTTCAGGGTTTTGATGTTTCATAGCATTTCACTAACATGCAACCTGAGCTTTCATGAATACCATAGCTGTGTTCGCTGTTACCCACTGGTCCTCTAATCTCCTGTCTCTGCTTAATAGCCTAACACCATTTCAGTGACCCAGAATACCAGCTTTTTTAGGGGAGGCATTGAAGAAGTGGAAGATGGAGGGGAAGTTTTCAAATTAAAACGGGGACACTTGCAGTCCGATTAAAAAGGGCAAGAAGTCAGCGGCTTTGAAACCCGCCCCCTCTGGATGATTGGGAAAAGCTGCTCGAGGAGACAGTGGGAACGCGCTTGTTCTAAAGTAGCACCAGAGTGGCTTTCTCCAGGGCAGGGAGCGCCTGGCATTCGGTCCAGGACGTTTGAATCAGAGAGCCTTCAAATGATCCTTTTTTCTTTTCCTGTCACTCAACAAGAGGCTGGAGGCAAAAAATTCGTCCAGGAACCTCCCCTGAACCAAGCAGAAAACAACAGAAGGCTGCCCAGAGCTCCCTCACCTTTTCGGTTTGCATGTCGATTTCAAGCTCACTGCGGCTGATGAGAAAATGGCCTCGAACCATTGCTCACTGAAGATGCCATATTTGTTACCATGCAGGGAGCTGTGCTTAGTTGCTCAGCTGCGTCTGACTCTTTGCAACCCGCAGGGTTCCCCCCACATAATGCTCTTTTTCTTAGAGAATTTTCTGGAGTTAACACAGTGTGTGGGACTGAGGAAACCAACCAGGCTGCTCCCAGTGGATGGCTTGTCACCCCTCAGTAAAGAGACACCCAGAGTAGAGACAGTCTGCTGATCAGGATCTGACTCAACATTTGAATTTTTAGGCAGTTGCCACTTTCCTGGATTTCTTGCAATTCACAAAAAGAGACGATTCAAACCCTAGCAAGAACTCAGGTGTTGTTTTGAATTCTCCTAGCTTAGGTGGATTCCCCAAAAGGGCATAGGGAAAGTTTGCAGGGAGCCCGTGAGTCATCCACGATTAAAAATGTGTCTGTAAAAATGCTATATGACTTCCCTTGTCCCCGGGAAAAGAGTTCTTACATCTTCAACAGATTTTTCAGGAGCCCAAGACTCTCTCTGATTTAAGAACTACTGGTTTTACTTTTTACATTTTATTTGTTTATTTTTGGTTATGCCGGGCCTTCCTTGCAGCATGTGGTCTTTCTCTAGTAGCAGACAGCAGGGACTAGGCTCTGGGTGCAGCGCCGGGGCTGCTCGCTGCCGTGGCTTCGCTTGCTGAAGAGCATCGGCTCTAGGCACGCGGGCTTCAGCAGCTGTGGCACACAGGTTCATTAGTTGTGGTGCATGGTCTTGTCTCCTCTGCTTCATGTGCAGTCTTCCCGGATCAGGGGTCAAACTCGTGTCCTCTGAGTTGGCAGACAGATTCTTATCCACTGCAACACCAGGGCGGAGAAGGCAATGGCATCCCACTCCAGTACTCTTGCCTGGAAACTCCCATGGACGGAGGAGCCTGGAAGGCTGCAGTCCATGGGGTTGCTCAGTCAGACACGACTGAGTGACTTCACTTTCACTTTTCACTTTCATGCATTGGAGAAGGAAATGGCAACCCACTCCAGTGTTCTTGCCTGGAGAATCCCAGGGATGGTGGAGCCCAATGGGCTGCCATCTGTGGGGTCGCACAGAGTCGGACACGACTGAAGCAACTTCGCAGCAGCAGCAGCAACACCAGGGAAGTCTAGAACTACTGTTTTATATTGAAGATTTTCCAAAGGCAATTTCAGTTGGTTGGAGGGGGACATTGGCCTCCCTCAGTCATAAGTTCTACAAAGTAAAATATATTGTGCCACAGTGGAGGTTGGCTGGTTTGCTTCATGTAACTCAAGGGAAACAGTAACTAAGGGCACACAAAAGCAGAGTGTCCACAGAGTCACTGCTGATGTGAGTACGCTGAGTGTGGGGTATGCCTATCCCTGGAATCAATCCAGGCATTTGACACCCTGATCCCAGAAACTGTGGCAGTGTTCTGGGAGGATTATATTGTTGAAGAGAGAAAACATAAATGAGAACCTTAAAGAGCTTACAGTCTAGTCCAAACTTGCTAAACCTCTTAGAAAAGGAAGTTAGATAAATACAGAGTGAGATTGGATCCATCCCATGGAAAGAATGTGCCCTGGCCTGCGGTGGTACAAACCTCTTTCTGCCAAGGCAGGGAAGGGTTCCTGGGGGAAGAGGTGGTTGTCATAAAATGTCTTGAAAAATGACAAAGATACCAGAATTACCACAATCCTCTGTTTGGAGTTCCAAATTTGATGTTTAGCTGAAAACTGTAGACATGTTTTGCCTTAAGAAAATCCAAATTTTAGGGACTTTCCTAGTGGTGCAGTGGATAAGAATCTGCCTACCAATGCAGGGGACATGGGTTCGATCTCTAGTCTGGGAAGATCCCACATGCCGCAGAGCAAATAAGCCCACGTGACGCAACTACTGAAGCCCGTGCTCTGCCACAATAGGAACCACCACAGCGAGAAGCCTCTGCACTGCAATGAAGAGTCGCCCCCACTCAGTGCAAGTAGAGAAAGCCCACATGCAGCAACGAAAACCCAATGCAACCAAAAATAAATAAATTTTTAAAAAGGAAAATCCAATTTGTATAAATAAACTGATTTCCAGAAGCAGACAAATTGGGGATGGTGATAATTTACATCAAATAATAGCTATTCTTGATGCCAGATTCCTATGAATGAAATTTTACATATTGTATTTCAAGTAACCTTAAGACAACTCCGTGGAGAGGTGCTTGTTTTCCCATTTATCAGATAAGGCTTAAGAAGCTTAAAAAACTTCTTTGCTGTTACTTCTCAACTGAGTGGCAGAGAGACCAAGGCTGAAAGCTAGATGAGGCCATCTCCAAAGGCCCTTACCTTATAGTCTTCACTAGGTAGATTCTCAGCCCAGAGGAATCTGTTGCTTTGCTCAAAATGTCAAGACTCCAAATTCATCTTATAGATGACTTGATTTTCAAACATCAAGGAAAAAAAGAAATGGCTATTAACCCAGTGCCTGCTGTCTCCCTGATACTATGCCAGGAGACACAAGGCTCTCATTTTGTAAAAAATGAAATTTGACAAAAAATTTAATTCTTGTGGACTATTTTCAAAATACATTTATCAAAGTCAGTTCTATACAGGCAAATTGTCTCTCACTAAAAAAAAAAAAAAAAAAATCACAAACTGGTCAAAACTTTCCCAGGGCAGAGAGTAGATGGCACTATTTTACATCCTATGCCTCGTAGAGGATCTGCCGTAGTTCAGTAAGTAATTATTGAATGAATAAGCAAGTATTTAACACAAGGGTGAACTATTTTGAGAACAGTGATTAAGAAGTCTTATTCCTTAAAATGGAAGCAGGAGGGCTTCCCTGGGGGTCCGGTGGTTAAGAATCTGCCTGCCAATGCAGAGGACGTGGGTTCGATCACTGGTCCAGGAAGATTCCACAGGCCTATGCACCAGAACTAATGAGCCGATATGCCCTAGAGCCCTTGCTCAGCAACAAGAGAAGCCACTGCAATGAGAAGCCCGTGGACCACAACTAGAGAGTAGCCCTTGCTCGCAGCAAACTAGAGGAAGCCCGAGCACAGCCATAAATAAATAAATACAAATTTAAAAAATAGAAGCAGGACATGGGCACTGGCCGGGAAGATACGGGCATAGCTCATTATACACCAAAAGCGAACTTGTTTGCAGAAAACCAAGAATAGTGAGAGAGAAAATAAGCTGCGGAGAGCTCAATTTTGCAACTTGAAAAACTATATTTGGCTTTTCTATTGTTTGTTTCTATTCAGATTGAGGAAACGAAAAGCTCTTGCTAGTTGAAACTTCTACCCTGATTAAAAATAATACCTACCCTTTTCAGAGATCTCAATGAACAAGTCTTGTGATTTGTTTTCATTACAGCCCTGGGATCTATATGATTTCAAGCATAATCTCTACCTTCTCCCCTCTCTCAGCATGTATGTGTGTGTGTTTGATAAATATTGACATGTCAGGGATCTTCGGTATTGGGGAATTAACTTTTAATTTTTTGCTTGAGAGTGCAAATAGTTAATAAAAATATAATGCTGTTGGTGAACCAGAGCTTGGAAGAATGAACCACTTTTGAGGACAGCAATCATGGGCTTGAATTGCAGCTTAAGAAAGGTCATTTATGTTGAAAAGTATCTGGAAGCAAGTGCTACCAAGGGGAACTATGCCTTTTCCAGACTTGAATATACGCTTAAAGCTGTGAATAACCATCCCTCTTGTGAAATGCAGGGATTCAAGCACTTAGAGCGTTGATGTAGATGCTATCTTAAGACTGTTTGCGGGTCTCTGGTATGGTCAGAGTTCATGGAAGGTAAAGTGGTATGAAAAGTTAGCTGCCTTTACATGGAGAGTCCCAGGCAGGAAAAACCCAAGGAGGAACACACCGAGACACATAGTAATCAAACTGACAAAAATTAAAGACAAAGATAAAATATTAAAAACAACAAGAGAAAATTGACAAATAACCTACAAGGGAACTCCCATCAGGCTATCAGCTGATTTCTCAACAGAAACTCTCCAAGCCAGAAGGGGATGGCATGATATATTTAAAGTGATGAAAGGAAAGAACCTATAACTGAGAATACTTTACCCAGCATGACTCTCATTAGGATTTGATGGAGAAAGCAAAAGCTTTCCAGAGAAGCAAAAGTTAAAAGAATTGAGCACTACCAAACCAGCTTTACAACAAATGCTAAAGGAACTTCTCTAGGCAGGAAATGTAAGAGAAGGAAAAGACCTGCAGAAAGCAAGCCCCAAACAGTTAAGAAAATGGTAATAGGATCGTACATATCAATAATTACCATAAATGTAAATAGATTAAATGCATCAACCAAAAGGCATAGACTGACTGGGTGGATGAAAACATGTGCATGGATGCACTTCCACTTATCACATCACTCTGCTGGACCCCCTAAATTTTATGTAATTATTTTATATTTTTAGGTTAATCGTGTTCCCATTATGGCTTGCTACTGTAATTATCTTTTTTTTTTTTTTGGTCTGGCTATTGTGAAAACTCATAAACATTTTTTACTATTGTGATTATGTAACTATTATTCACTTAATACCACTGTGTCATGATTGGTCAACCGAAAAATAATAGAACTGTGTATCACCAAAGCTATGATTTAATAGAAAAACCTATAATCACTTTTTAAAATCCAGATGCACATCAAAATTATCTTGAACTTTTTGAAAAGTACAAATGCCCAGGTATTGCTTTTTCTCTCCAGAGTTCCAGATATATTTCTAATGAGTAGTCATGTTTAAAAACAACTGGATTATATGATGATCTTTTACTTAAATCTAGTTTGTTTCACTTTTTCTATTTCATATTCAGTGCTCCCATTTCATTTAGTTTCAGTTCAGTTCAGTTCAGTTGCTCAGTCGTGTCCAACTCTTTGAGACTCCATGAACTGCAGCACGCCAGGGCTCCCTGCCTATCACCAACTCCCGGAGTTTACTCAAACACATGTCCATTGAGTCAATCATGCCATCCAACCATCTCATTCTCTGTCATCCCCTTCTCTTCCTGCCTTCAATCTTTCCCAGCATCAGGGTCTTTTCAAATGAGTCAGTTCTTTGCATTAGGTGGCCAGAGTATTGGAGTTTCAGCTTCAGCATCAGTCCTTCTAATGAATATTCAGGACTGATTTCCTTCAGGATGGACTGATTGGATCTCCTTGCAGTCCAAGGGACTCTCAAGAGTCTTCTCCAACACCACAGTTCAAAAGCATCAATTCTTCAGTGCTCAGCTTTCTTTATAGTCCAACTCTCACTTCCATACTTGACCACTGGAAAAACCATAGCTTTGACTAGACAGAGCCTTATTGGCAAAGTAATATCTCTGCTTTTTAATATGCTGTCTAGGTTGGTCATAACTTTTCTTCCATTTAATTATGTTTCTTCATTTGGTTTATGTTTTCCAATTTCTCCATCTCTTTTTTCTTTTCTTTTTTTGATGTTCTTTCTCAAGCCTTTATCAAGCATAGTAGAAAAGCTTTTGTATACATATATATAAATAATAGGAGAAGGCAATGGCACCCCACTCCAGTACTCTTGCCTGGAAAATCCCATGGATGGAGGAGCCTGGAGGGCTGCAGTCCATGGGGTCGCTGAAGGTCAGACACGACTGAGCGACTTCACTTCCACTTTTCACTTTCATACATTGGAGAAGGAAATGGCAACCCACTCCAGTGTTCTTGCCTGGAGAATCCCAGGGACGGGGGAGCCTGGTGGGCTGCTGTCTGTGGGGTCGCACAGAGTCGGACACGACTGAAGTGACTTAGCACTTAGCACATATAAATAATATGTATAATATATATGTTTTAGAAGTCTTATGAATCTTTGTCTAACTAAAACATTTATGACATTTTGATTCCACTGTCTGACTTAGAATGAACAGAACGCTAGATTTCTAATTTTAAAAATAGATATGCAACAAGCAACAAGAGTTTACTGTATAGCACAGGGAACTATATCTTATAATAACCTATAATGTAATGATGTAATAATAATGTAATAATCTGTAATGGAAAATAATTTCAAAAATAATATGTGTATAACTGGATCACCTTGTTGTGTACCTGAAACACAGGTGAGTATTGTGAGTCAACAATGCTTCAACAAAATATATATATTAAGGAAGAAAAAAGCTAGCTGCTTCTGGTTTTTAGCTCAATCTCTGCTTGCGTGTATCTCTTCAGGCCGATAGCAGAGCATGGTAGAGTCTGGAGGAGGCAATGCAACAGGGAAGGATCTTTGTATTCTGTTACAGATTAATCACTAAAGAAATGTTGCCTATGAGCTTAAATTATAGGTGATGGTGCATCTCTGGCTACACTGCTTCCCAAGTAACAAGCGTCACGCTTTGTTTAGTTCACAGGAAACATCCTGACTAGGCTCACCTGTGAATAACGCCAAGAAGGAAGAAATTAAGGATCCCTTCCAGAGTCTGACCAGAACCAGGAAATGTTTGATTTTACTGCCTCCCCTTTTAGTATAAAAGATGTCTGACTTCTAACTCAGGTAAGATGGTTCTTTGGGACTCTAGTCCAGCATCTTCGTGGTCTGCTAGCTTTTTGAATAAAATCAGTGTCCCTCCCTGCCCCAGCAGCTCTTCTCCTACTTTACTGGCCTGTCGTGTGGCGGGCAGCAGGAGCCTGGCCTCAGTCATAGCAGTAATGATCAGGTTCAGGCTCTTCAGGAGGCTTATCTCGGGCTTCCCTGGTGGTCCAGTGGTGAAGAGTTTGCCCTGCAATGCAAGGGACACCAGTTCGATCCCTGGTCTGGTAAGATCCCACATGCCATGGAGCAACTGAACCGGTGCAACATCTACTGAGCCGTTGCCCTAGAACCCATGAACTGCAACTACAGAGCCCACTCAAGGGAACTACTGAAGCCTGCGTGTATAGAGCTTGTGCTCTGCAACAAGAGAAGCCGCTGCAATCAGAAGCCCGGGCACCGCAACAAAAAGTAACTCCTGCTTGCCACAACTAGAGAACGCTCTCGTGCAGCAATAAAGACACAGCACAGCCAAAAAGTAAATAAATAAAATAAATAAATCTTGCTCCCCTAGTGGTTCAGCTGGTAAAGAATTCGCCTGCAGTGCCGGAGACCTGGGTTCAATCCCTGGGTTGGGAAGATCCCCTGGAGAAGGGAATGGCTACCCATCCCATGGATAGTCCATGGGGTCACAGTCAGATGTGACTGAGCGACTTTCACTTTAAAAAAGTTTACCGTATTGCCTGCTCCACAGGATACAAGTACATATCCCGATGAGGTTGTTCCAAGGATTGAGCCATCTTTGTTTCCTTTCCTCTTTCCTCCTCCCTCCTCTTTCTTCTATTCATTCACTAAATCTTTTTTTTTTTTTTTAAACACACCTCATCTGGTGTGACAGAACATACAGATAAGCACTCCAGGTCCAGGGGGCAGTATAGGTTAGAGTTATGCACAGCTGTTGGTTGAACAGGGCAGAGGAGGACCCAATCACTGGCAATCAGGGACAAGAAGGATTTTTCCAGAGGACGTGATCTTAAACTGAGCTTTGATGAGCACAAGAAAAGTTTTTTAGGAACAAAAGAGATGGTAAGGCTCTCTAGGCTGATGGTATGCCATGTGTAAAAGCATGGAGGGGTTGGGGAGAGGGCAGGCAAGGGAAACTGTGGAGATATTGAGGGTAGATGTCATTCTACCAGGACCCTGAGCTGTGTGTATGGAGCCATGATGGGAGATGATGTCAGATTGGGTAAGATTTGCTAACATTTACTGTGCACCTGCTCTTTTCTATATATTGTTCTAACAGCTTTCTTTATTGACTTAGTTCATCAATACAACAGCCCCATGAGGTAGGTATTAACATGTCCCCTATTTTACAGATTCACAGGGAGATCAAGTATCTGTCCCAAGAGCACACAGCTAGAGAGAAGCCAGGATTCACCCCAGACAGTTTGACTCCAGAGCCTGTAGTCTTGATGGCTATGCCAGGCTGCTGCTCTGACAGCCTCAGGTTTGCCTTGACAAGTGGCCAGGGAGAGACTCTTTCCTACCCACTGGTCCAGGTTAAAGTGGAAGTTACCATGAATGTGGATACCAGTTTTTCCTTCCTTAGATCAAAGTTGCTCATGCTGTTTTAATATCAAAATATCAATGCTGAGGGTAGGGACCATGTCTGTTTTATTCATCAGTGCATGTTCAGTACCAAGCACAGCACCTGTTACACAGTAAGTACCTGTTAAAGGTTTATGGGATAAACAATTAATTCATTGATTTTTTACCTATTAATCTTATGATGAAGAAGTGAATTCAGACTTCTTCGGTGTAATATTTCTTTTCTTAATTAAACAAAAGCAAAGCTCTCCACTAAAACGTTGTCACATATCATATATACAGTTAGAATTCTGTGACACAGTCAGCCCCAAGACAAAGTTTACAGAGATTAGTTTCTTCCAAAAGTATTAATTGCGTGTGTGTATTCCACTTGTGTCATAGTTATTTCTCTTTATTTAATATGTGCATTCTTCAATTTGGGGCTTCCCAGGTGGCTCAGTGATAAAGAATCCACCTGCAATGCTGGAGACATGGATTCAGAAGGAAATGGCAACCCACTCCAGTATTCTTGCCTGGAGAATTCCATGGACAGAGGAGACTTTTGGACTATAGGCCATGGCATCACAAAGAGTTTGACATGACTCAGCAACTAAACAACAACATCAGCAACAAATTTCGTCAATTTGCAGATTATCCAAGCTTCCCACTCCTCTCCCAGTTAACATATATCAAAAGGAGGGTCCTGTGTACCTATGATTTTCATAGAATCTATGATACTTCTTTTGATGATGATCAACAGTTGACTACATTAAACTTTAAAGCTGCAAAAGATTGGGTAAGTGATACAGTTAGGTTATACCATGGTCCAAGAGTGGAACTTGCTTAGCGACATTAATGCATTAATTGCTTCCAATATATTTCAGTGTTTTCAATGAAGTGGCTCTTTCCTTTGCAAGAAAATAAAGAGCATGGTAGAAATAGAGACGTGTGCTTGTGGTCTGGTCAGCAAGGAAGGCAAGGCCTTATGTGCTTTGTCCATCAACACTGATAAGCTGTGACATCAGGAGGCGAGGAGGCTCTCCAGCTGTTCCACCTACGCTGGGTCCCAAGCGCCATCATCCCCCACAGGAAGCTGAGGAAGCCCAAACAGAGAAAGAGGAGTGCCGTGAATACACAATCTTCTCCTCAAATGGAGTTTTACAAATTGGGACCCATGTATGCCTCTGGCTGATTTATCTTGATGTGTGGCAAAAACCATCACAGTATTGTAAAGTAATTACCCTCCAATTAAAATAAATGAATAAATTTTTTAAAGTACTACAATCTGAGGTGGTGGGGAGTCATTACAATGGAAAAAAAAGAAAGTATGTGAGTATCCATATATTTTGAACTTCAAGAGACCTTTAGTTTCCTGGGTTTCTTCCTTGTAGCACAAAAGTACATGTTTTGAACATCTCAGTTGGTACAGTTTCTCTAGAAAAACTTTTATCAAAAAAAGCCAAAATTAAAAAAACAAAAGACCGTCAAAACTAGAACAAGATAACAATAATTGTTTTTTATGACAAAAACACTTTTATGCATATGTGTGGTTTCAACAGTATTAGATGCCTTTCATCCAATTATGAAAACTATACATGATTATCACTAGCCTGATTTATGTGCTTTACCATTTTGCTGTTGTTGTTGTTTAGTTGTTAAGTCATGTCTGACTCTTTTGTGACCCCATGGACTGCAGCCTGCCAGGCTCCTCTGTCCATGGGATTTCCCAGGCAAGAAGACTGGAGTGGGCTGCCATTTCCTTTTCCAGGGGATGTTCCCAATGGACCGATCAAAGCTGTGTCTCCTACATTGGCAGGCAGATTCTTTACCACGGAATCACCTGGGAAGCCCATGCTTTATCATTTACAAATATACAGACATCTATTACAAGATTTTTATTTGTTCATTTGGCTCTCATAAGCCCTTTCTCAAATGAGAAGAGGTATCATTATTCTGTTTTAACAAATGAGGAGACTGAGGTTCAGGGCAGATCCCAGCTGAGGGGATTTATCTAGGGCCATGAAAAATAATGTAGCCCAAACAGGAACCCGGTTCGGATTTTAACCTGCCACTGATCCATTCTGTGGATAAATCAAGGGAAGCTAGGGTAGTTGTTATTGAGTGTCCACCATGGGTTAGATAATTTCAAACACGCTACTTCATCTACAACCTCCAGGGTAGGGAACTATTATCAAAGATAAAAAAACTAAGGTTCAGAGAGGACCCATGACTTCTTAGATGCTTAGTAAATGGCTGAGCCCTTTCACCGAGAAATAATAGATAACACTGGGAAGAGAGGGGTTGTTTCACTGTCAAGTTACTGACAAATCTTGAGAATGCAAAGCCAGGCAGAGTTTCTCACAAAAGGAAGCTTATTTGTAAAAGAAGAGTTTGGGAGCCCCCACCCCCTTTTTGGGCTATTTTGAGGAGTATTTTCTTTTCCTTTTCAGCGAGTCTTTATCAGGAACCATATCTTTGCTCAGTCACCTGCAAACAGACTTTAGAACAATGAAAACCACCCTCTGCAGGATATTGATTCTGATGGAACAAAAGTTAATTAAGCAGAATGGTGGCTTTTTTTTTAACTGGAGGAGTTCCAGATCTTTCCTTAGTCCCGTCTCTCCATGAAAATGAGCTCTATCCTCACAAATCTACAGAAAACCCGAGTCAGAAGGAAGATTTACGATGGGAGACACTGGCCGGAAGACGGCTATCTGGCGGACTATCGAGAAGCTCATCTTTGTGTTATTAGAGAAACACTCTCTCTCGACAGGATATAGCCTGGTTATCGCGTAATCTTCTCAAGTTTCATCCCCATTCTGCTTACAAATGCCCCCAATATAAAGAGATGCATTTCATTAAGACAGTCTTTTTAAGAGGCAGTTTATCCCAGCTGTTGCTATCTGTCTTAAACACCTACCTTTTCACCCTCGTGTGGAGGTTACATGTTGGTAAGTGCTATAAAAAGGGAACTTAAGAACTCTCAGCAAAGGAAAAACACCAAGGCTGTCGGTGGAATAGAAATTAAAAAAAAAAAAGAGCCCAGGAAGCTTGATGTTCCAGAACCACACCGCATCCCCCCAACCACCTCCTCAGAGAGGAGATCCGGGTTAAGGCTTGCTTGCCCTGGGGGCTTGGGGCTGACCCCAAACACTAGGGGCTGTAAACACTTTTCCAGTCACATAAACAGGAGGGATTCTTTGCCTGACACTTTGGAATTTTCCTGTCAGGAGCCGGTGGCAAAACAGAAGTGATAGATGTAGGTAGAAACAGGAGAACCAGACTCGAATCGGACCTGGAAGGTTTCCGGCTCCCCTCCCCCCAGACCTCTCTTTCCTCCACACCTGATTTGCACTCCCAGTTGGCCCAGTGGGATTTGCCGGCAAATGACCTGTGGGCTTTCTCTTGCTCCTGGCTCTGTAAGCACAGCCAGAGGCTCTTGGCGTGTGTGTGCTTAGTCACTCAGTCGTGTCCAACTCTTTGTGACCCCGTGGACTGTAGCGCCTGCCAGGCTCCTCTGTCCATGGGATTCTCCAGGCAATTATACTGGAGTGGGTTGTCATCTCCTCCTCCAGGGGATCTTCCCAACCCAGGGATTGAACCCAGGTCTCCTGCATTGCAGGCAGATTTTTTTTAACCATCTAAGCCACCAGAGAAGAGGCTCTTGAGGGGCTATTATGTCTGGAAGATTTTCATCGTGAGGGGTCAGGAAGTTAGTATTGAATTTTCAGTGCGGAAAACAAGGGGGTTGGTTCCAGAGCCCTGCCAGTGTCCCAAGCAGCCCACATTAACTGATGGGGATGCGGGGCGGGGGGAGATGCTCCTTTGTTGGAGAGGAAGTAACCCGGGACTCCAGTCCACCCGATCCTGCAGGAGGGGCTGTGGTGTTTGAAGTCGGGACTGGTGGGCTCAGGAAGCTGGCTGCATCAGGTTCCCATTAGCTCAGGCAGCGACACAGTGGGTTCACACCATGACATGGTAGCAATTAAGCCTTCTGCTACTGGTCCTTACCCTGGGGTGAGGTTCTTTTCTTCCTCACCCATATGACTTCAAGTCGCCCTGGTTTCCTTAAGGCTCGATTTCCTGCAGATTCCTGTTACTTCGTGTCTTCTCTTCTGCGACCACTTATTAGACCACACAAATTGCAACAATTGTCTCCATCACACAGCCCCTGTCCCAGATCCGCAAGGCATCTAGGAGGGATACTGCCTCTCTCTGAAATGTGAGAGTTACTTCCTATGTAAATAGTTGGATTACTCCAAATCAAAGTTCATTCAATATTGAGGGAAAATAAACTAATCATCATACATGCATACCCTGAAGCAAACTAAATTATTCCTCCCCACCCACATTACTTAAAACTGTGGTTTAAAACAATTATCTCCATCTTCAATGATGAGAGAGGGAAGACACAAAGAAATGATAGCACTATGAAGTGGAAAATTAAAAAGATAAAGTTATGATTTCTTTTTTCAAGGAAGAAGAATATTTCTGCATATAGAAAAAGCATTTGGGGTTGAACTTTGAAAAACTGCAAGAATTTGGAAACTTGGACGTCAGTGGGATGAGGAAAAAGGCATAATAGGAGAATGAACAAAAGCTTAAACAGTGATGGATGCTATGGGAAGTAAGACAATATAGTTGCCCCTCGGTGTCCGTGGGGATTGGTTCCAGGAGCCCCTGCAAGGGGTGTTCAAATCTAAGGATGCTCAAGTCCCTTATATTGAATGGTGAAGGATTAATACAGACAGTCCTCTGCTGTATCTGTGGTTGGGTGAATCCACGGATGCAAACCCTGAGGATGCAAGCTCTGCGAACACAGAGGGCCAGCTGTACAAGACAGTTTCTGGCTTCAAGAGGCAGGTTTTGATTCAGTTAAGGTGATAAAAGAAGCACGGGTAGGAAATAATTTAGAGGACAATGTAAGACACGGTACAGGTAAGTCACTTCAGATTCAGGTAATGAACTGTGCTATGTAAACTATCAGTGCTGTTTCAAGTAAGGGAATTGTCAACATTCAAAGAAAGAGCTGGGTCAGACTTGAGGAGGAGTAGGATGTAGTCAGATGTTTAGGGCTGAATGAGCGGCATTGATAGGAAGGAAAAATGAATGGAATGAGAATTAGGCAGGCCATGTGCTGGAGACCAGTGGTTCTCAACCCTCAGTGTGTATTAGTATTAGAACCCTCCAGGGGATGTCTTAACATACGTGGGCTCCACACTGGTGATTCTGATTTAGTGGGTCTGGTATGGGGTATGATGAGTGGCATTTCTATTAATACTAAGTTCCCTGGTGATTCGAGTGCTCCTGGATCAGGAAATCACCCTTTGAGAAGGGCTGCTGTAGACAGATCAGCATGCCCCAAGCCCAAGCACTTATCTGGCAGAAATACTGGAAAATCAGACTGTCCAGGGAAATCCACCCAAGAAGTACTAAAATCAAGTATGCTGTTAGCTCTCTTTATTTTCCTTACTGGTGATTCTCCATCTGAGTGGTGCAATAATTTTTTTTTGCTAATTCCCAGATGGCTTCTTGGTTGAGAATGAATTATTGTGAAAGAAAATGATGTTTTAGTGCCTCCAGAAGAAACTACCATGGTTAAAGATGGCTGCTGTTGTTTAGTTGCTCAGTCATGTCCTGCTCTTTGCGACCGCATGGACTGTAGCCCACCAGGTTCCTTTGTCTGTGGGATTTCCCAGGCAAGAATACTGGAGTGGGTTGCCACTTTCTTCTCCAGGGGATTGTCCAGATCCAGGGATAGAACCCCCATCTCCAGGTGGATTCTTTACCCTTGAGCCACCATGGAAGCCCTAAAGCTGGACATCAGTTCCAAAAAGACAGCTTTCATGACCCCTTCTATAGCAAGCATATTTCCTAAATAGCTTTGCCGCTACCAGCACGTGTGGTCTTTTATGGGACTGCTGTTCTAGAGCTTTACATACTGGATGGCCAACCCACCTTAGAATCCAAGCATTAAAAACACTAGCCAGGACCTCCCTAGCAGTCCAGTGGTAAAGAATTTGCCTGCCAGTGTAGGGGAAATAGGCTCTATCCCTGGTCCCTGGTCTGGGAAGATTTCACATGCCACCGGGCATCTAAGCTCGAGAGCCACAACTCCTGAGCCCATGTGCCCTAGAGTCCCTGCTTCACAACAAGAGAGGACACCTAAATGAAAAGTTCCTGCTCACCACAACTAGAGAAAAGCCCATATACAGCAACGAAGACCCAGCACAGCCAAAAATAATAAATAAATATTTTTAAAAAACCCCACTGACCAAAGCTACCTTGCAAAATCATGCATTTTTCTTGCTTTTCTCAAAGATGTACATCCTTTATTGTCTCAAATATTATGTAAACATGTTTTAATACCTCCTCCAAAATCTTTTTGATTTTGCATATTTAGTGAAACTTTGCCACCATTGTTTCCCCTTATTTTTGCAGGGAAAAAAAAAAAAAAAGCAATCCTGGTTAATGTGAAAAAAACATGTCTAAATGTGAAAATGTTTAAAAAATGTCTTCCTTTTGTCTGAAATAAAACAATTTCATAATCTTCTTTCTATTGCATGGAGTTAGTCATGAGTTTCTCCAGGATTATATTGGCTGGACTGAGGTAGGACTAGTTTCCTGTATACTTTACATAATATTATGTGTATTTAAAGATCAAGTTCAGGTTATACTATGCTATCTGTTGCAGATGGAAATGTGCAGTGTACTTTCCAATATTTCTTTTAATCTTTTGACAATTTAAGACAAGTTGTGTAGTATGCAAACCACAGTGATTAGACATCATCACTATAAACACAGTTAATAGCATGATTCATATTTATGAAGTACTGATGTTATATGGATACCAGAAATACATGATTGTACTGTTCAAATTTTGAATTGAGCGAATAGACAAAATAACAAGGAGGGCAATTTATTTTATAGCAGTGAACCAAATTGATCTGTTTTTCATAATTCAATAAATGAAAGACAGCTAAGGTATATCAATTTTTAGGGTAATTATGTAGAAAAAAATGACATATTTTCATGTGATTAGGGGCTAAAAGTGCTCATTTATCCCTAAAAGCTAAGGAAAGGGAATTTTGCAGATAAGAGATAGGTAGGAAAATACTGCATGTGTTCAGATCTGAAGAGCCTTTGAGGGGACGGCTGAGGAATTCACAGTGACTTGATGACAGGGTAAGAGCAAAATCCTGGATTTGTCAGAATTCCTGATTACTTGACCCGGACGCTATACTATGTCAAGGAGGCACTGGTGGATTGGAAAAGAATTTTTGTTTTAAATTTACCATAGTTTTATTACCTACTGGCATTTATTACCACCCCATCTCACACTTTAAGCAACTTAGTAAAACAGTATCTTGAATGAAAATGAGTTAAATGCAAGAAAGAAAAGTTTATTTCTCTAACCCAATAGAAAAGATGTCACTAAAAAAAAATTTTTTTCTTGGTCAGGTGTATTTTTCTGTGAAGAATATTTATTAAACAGAGTTCATGTCTCCGTTCATGGATGACATCTGGTACACATTTTTGCTTGTGTGTTCCAGCCAGTGCATTTATATCTTGTGTTTGTTAGCTGTAGACATGGAAATTTCCAGCACAATAGAGAAAGGTGTCAATGCCAGGTGTCACTTTAGAGAAAGGAGACTAGACTTTAAACAAATACAGCAGTTAATTCATTTAAATGTCCTTTCCCATACTCGCCCGGGAGAACAAACTTCTCCTTTACATTGCACTCTCAAAGCTTTGTTAGAATTCCTCCAGTGTTTGCCCTCAGGCTAGTTAATGAGTCTTCCCCCACCCATCCACCTACTCAAGAGATTTGGTCTCATTATTTAATCCTCACTTTGTTTTTGACCCGAAGTACAATACTCAGTTTGGTTGACTACCTCACTTATCAAACAATGCTTAAATGATTTTTGGTTCTTTCAAAAAAAAAAAATTAAAACCACCAAAATCAAATCCATGTGGAGAGATGATGACATGATGAAAGTAAGGAGATATGAAGGAAAGGGCCAAGAGGAGGTCAGGAATGCTGTGGAAAACAGCAGCATCCTCAGAATCCTTGTGGCCTTCCAAGGAGACTCTACCGACAGCATTAATTATGTTTGTGGAAAATGGTTCGGCCGTTTCCCTGGTGGCTCAAGATTCCGCCTGTAATACAAGAGACGTAGGTTTGATCCCTGGGTTGAGAAGATCCCCTGGAGGAGGAAATGGCCATCCACTCCAGTATTCTTGCAGGGAAAATCCCATGGATAGAGGAGCCTGGCGGGTTGCAGTCCGTGAGGTCACAAAAAGTCAGACCTGACTGCAGTGACTGAGCAGGCACACACAGAGTGGAGAAAGAGACAGGGCTTTGGGGATGGATATGTACACTCTGCTATATTTAAACTGGGTAACCGAGAAGGTCCTACTGTAGGGCACAGGGAACTCTGCTCAGTGTTATATGGCAGCCTGGACGGGAGGGGAGTTTGGAGGAGAATGGATACTTGTATATGTATGGCTGAACCCCTTTGCTGTCTGCCTGAAACTATCACAACTATCAAACTATCACAAATATAGCCAATCAGCTATACTCCAAGTGGCAACATACTCCAGTATTCTTTCCTGGGAAATTCCATGGACAGAGGAACCTGGCAGGCTACAGTCCATGGGGTCGCACAGCTGAGCACACAGCACACACATATAAACTAAGAAGTTTAAAAAAAAATAAGTGAAAAATAAAACATTAAAAATAATGGTGCATCCCAATTTTAAATATTTGTATAACAAAAATAAAAGGGAACTATCTAGTGAGTCCTGGACAGAGGATGTTGGAATGGATACTTTTTAGTCCTGGAAACTCTCCTGTTTTGTGTGCTTTCATTTCCCTCTTTCTCTCCTTACTTCCCTAGGCTGCATCCCCTGCTCAGTCCCTTAGATCCTCTACCCCGTTCTCAGTTCTCTGATCCCTTGACCACTGGCCTTCCCCAGCCCTGTGCCTTGGCGGAGCCCACCTGGACAGGCTGACGCTGCCTGTAGGCAGTGTGCTCTGGCCTGCCCTTTTCTTGTCCCTCGTGTCTCTCCCACACCCCACAGTGTCTTATCCCCAAACTTCACAGCTCCCCTTAGATCACCATCCCCTCCCTCCCTTTGCCTTGCACTTCCCAGAAAAAAAAAAAAATTAGATATATTAAAAGACATTTTTGAAAAAGAAAGGAAGGAAGGAAAGAATAAAAAGAAAGAATCAAAGAAAGAAGCAAGGAGAGCGCGAGAACAGAACACAGCGCCGTGGCTGGGCCGTCACTCCTGTTGGGTGCTTATCTTCTAATCTCCTCCCTTTAGGTCTCCTCCACTTTCCTTTCAGAGGAAACTTGCCTTTTTCCTTCCAAGGCTGTCCTTACCACCCTCAACCCCCTCCCCGCCCCACCCGCCCTGAGCAGCCTTAGGCTTTATCAAAGACTTCTCTCCTTCTGGAACTTTTGTTGCCAGCTATCTCCTATCTCCCTTTTAGAAACCTATAGTTTCTCATCTTTCCTCTCCTCAAGAATAAAAACCACTTCCTTCAGCTTTCCTTCCTTCTCAAGCTATTGTCAAGCTCTGTCCTTCGG
Organism: Cephalophus harveyi; assembly: GCA_006410635.1. Classification (NCBI taxonomy): domain Eukaryota; kingdom Metazoa; phylum Chordata; class Mammalia; order Artiodactyla; family Bovidae; genus Cephalophus; species Cephalophus harveyi. The sequence continues at coordinate 66,437 of SJYT01071917.1, forward strand.
ATTCCACCCACAGGTCTGGAAAGAAAGTCCCTACTTTCCCCTACGCTGTGTTCACAGAGCCTCAGTCTGTACCCACCCTGCTCCTTGATCAAACCTGGTCTCAGTCATTAGACCACTGACGGAGGAGGACTGCTGGGCGTGCCTCCTGCTCTGCCACTTACTAGCTGTGTGGCCTTGGACAAGTGACTGCACCTGTCTGTGCCTCAGTGTCCTCACCTGGAAATGGGGACAGTGACACTTTTGCTCCTTAAGAAACGTGGTGGCGGTGGTTTAGCCGCTCAGTCATGTCCGACTCTTTGTGACCCCATGGACTCTAGCCCACCAGGCTCTTCTGTCCGTGGGATTTCCCAGGCAAGAATATTGGAGTGGCTGGCCATTTCCTTCTCCAGGGGATCTTCCAGACTCATGGATGAAACCCATGTCTCCTGCTTGGCAGGTGGATTCTTTACCACTGAGCCACCTGGGAAACCCCTTTAATAAACTTACATTTATTTAATTAATTTGGGTGTACCAGGTCATAGTTGTAGCATGTGGGATCTAGTTCCCTGACTAGGGATCGAAACTGGGCCCCTCTGCATGGGAGCATGGAACCCCTGGACCACCAGGGAAGTCCCCACTTATGTTTGTGAATGCAATAATGATAGGATAATAGTTTGGTTATAGAGCTTGGTAAGGATAATGCACAAGAAGGACAAAGAGAGACCGGACAAGAAAGATGACTCATACTGAACCAGCCCCCTAGAATGCCCTTGTCTCCAATCCCGTAAAGTCCTTGTGAGTCATTCTAGTCCTGGTTCGCAATCTATTTCTTCCTTAGATCATTCCCTGCCTGTCTGCACTGCCTTTGGAAATAGCATCTGTATGCTTGGTGCCCAGGGATTTAACCTTAGAACTTCTTCCACGGTTCAGCATTGCCTTACCTTGTCGGGTAATTAGCTATGAACTCCCCCGTCTCCTCTACAATGCTGTGTTTTATAATGCTTATTGTATTAGTTTGCTAGGGCTGCTATAACTAAGTGCCATAGACAGTGTGTCTCAAACAATAGACAATTATTTTCTTACAATTCTAGAGGTTGGAAGTCTGAGCTCAAGGTGTCAGAAGGATTGGGTTCTTCTGAGTTCCCTTACTGGCTTGCAGATGGCCATCTTCTCCATGTGTCTTCATAGGGTCTTCCTTCTGAAGGTGTTTGTGTTCTAATCTCTTCTTCCCATAAGGACACCAGTTATATCGTATTAGGATCCAGCCTAATGACCTCATTTTAACTTGACCTCTTTAAAGACTCTGTCTCAAATGCAAGTCACATCCTGAAGTAATGAGGGTTAGAACTTCAATATAGGAATTTCGGTGGGGGTCACAGTTCAGTCCATAATACTGATTGTTGACACCCCAATGACCTAACAAGATGCCTGTCACATTTGTGTCATGAATTAATTAAACAACATGAGAAGAAACCAGGGAAAGGGAAACAAGGCAGGATGCAGAGAAAAACAATTCCTAAAACCTACTTCTGATAGGATCTTTGGAAAGTCGTGGAGAAAGCAAGGAAGGTTAGTCATCACCTCTAAATGGTTTGCTTTCAATAACATGTCCTTACACCACAGTTATTTCTTTAGAGTTGGGTTTCATTCTTGTAGCAAAATGATACCCTTGGGAAGGATGACTTAATAGAAAGACAAAATGGGGCAAGGCATTCTGCTTTTATTACTACTGTGAAGCTTCCCTGGTGGCTTAGATGGTAAAGAATCTGCCTGCAATGCAGAAGACTGGGGTTTGATGCCTATGTTGGGAAAATCTCCTGGAGAAGGGAATGGCTACCCACTCTAGTATTCTTGCCTGGAGAATTCCATGGACAGAGGAGACTAGCGGGCTACAGTACATGGGGTCACAGAGAGTCAGACACGACTGAGCAACTCTCTCTTTCACTTCCACTTTTCATGAAGTCCTCATGTAGTAGAAAGTACGTGTTAGCTATTGAAGGTTTTATTGTTGTCATCATCATCATCGTTATAGGCTCCAAGCTCTATGAGAGCAGATTACTTCACACCTCGTTTATTGCTGCACTTCCTGCTCTCAACAAGCTTAGTGAAAAGCAGAAGCTCAATATATGTGTTCAATAAAGGAAGATACTTCACCTCTGAGGCTTTCTTTCCTCATCTCTGCAAAGGACTAATATTCGTTGAGCCCTTACTGTGTGTGAGGCCTCGTGCATTTTTTAACGTGGATCATTTCATTTTCATCCTCACACCAGTCATTCGAGGTGAATACTGTTTTGAAACAGAGAGGCAAGATACCAGTCAAAGGCACACAGCTAACAAACAGAAGAGCTCAGAGTTTGTCAGACTCAAACCTGAAATACCAACCAACATGTTTTCGTGCCTTCTTTCCATCCAGAAAGAGGGTGGAAAGCTCCTATCTTCATGGGCCTGTTGAGAAGATTCAATAGCAGTTTAAGTGCCTGCTACATAGAGGGAGCTCAGTTGTTATCAACTCCTCCACCTCACTCTGTACAATTCACCTTGCTGAGCAGACAAAGGCTCTAGGATCTATCTTTCAACCAAAAACTCTGTCCAAGAGTGGTCCAGTGGTTAAGAATCCACCAGCCAATGCAGGAGACACGGGGTAGATCCCTGGTCTGGGAGGATTCCACAGGGCAACTAAGCCTGTGCCCCACAGCTACTGAGCCTGTGCTCTGGAGCCCATGACCCACAGCTACTGAAGCCCAAGTGTACCCTAAAGCCCATGCTCTGCAACAAGAGAAGGCATCACAATGAGAAGCTTGTGTGAGCAGTAGAGCGTAGCCCCCACTCTCTGCAACTAGAGAAAGCCCAAGCGCAGCAACAAAGACTCAGTGCAACCAAAAATAAATGAATAAATAAAATTATTAAAAAACCCAACTCTGCTCAAGTCCTCCATTAACCCAAGCCCCCTGCAGGCACTGTCCCATTTTTCTGCTTCCCTTCAGCGAGAAGTGCTCTGTACTCAGGAGATGTCTCTACTTCATTTTTCTCATCACCTGTTTTCTCTTGAATCCACTCAAACCAGGCTTCTGCCTCACCTCTCTTCTGAAACTGCTCTTAGCATAATAACCAAATACCTCTGATATCAGCCTCCACCCTGTCTGATTTTCCACAATCTCTTAGCATCATTCAGCAGAGCTCATGACCCTCCTCAAAAACTTCTTTTCTCCGTGCTTCCTGGCTTTGGTTTCACTTCCCTAGATACTCTTCCTAATCCCCTTTGTGGCCTCCAGTGGTCAGGAAGTCACGTCCAGAGTCGTGACTTACATGCCATCTGTGTGTAGATGGTTCCAAATTTCTGTCTCTAGCCCTCACTTCTCCGTGGAGTTTCATGTACCCAGCTTCCCATAGGACATCGCCACTTGCCAGTCTAATAGGCATCCTTAAATCAACATAAAACACAATTTGTGTGTCTGTATTTCCTTTCCTTTCCCCATTCAGACCTTTCACATTCTTTCCCACTCAAGTAATGACTCTATTCCTTGATCAGGATAAAAATCTAAGTCACCCTTAATTCCTTATTTTTGCTTATCCTACTTTCAGTCCATCAACAAGTCCTGTTGAAGGCTTTGCCTCTAAAGTGTATCTCAGATTCATCTGAAATCTCTCCTTGGAACTGAAATAAAATCCAAAGTTTTTGACACGGATTACAGGGCTTTCTGTCTTCTAGCCCCTGCCTGCCTCTCGGACCTTCAGCCTGCCCTCAGTCTCCCCTATGGCGGGAGCTTCAGGCCCACTGGCCTGTATTCCTTGAACATAGAAGAATTATTTCTGCCTCAGGGCCTCTGCACTTACTGTTTTTTTCTGCTTGGAATTCTTTATCCCAGATCTTCACATGACTGACTCCTTATCATTCAGGTCTCAACTAAATGTCATCTTCTTAGAGCAGATTTCCATGAGCACTTTGGAAATTTCCACAAGCTTCCCACTCAGAGCTTCATGTCTGTTAGTTAGGAAAGTGTTTGGCTGTGAATAAGAGTAAACCAACATCGGCATAAACTGATAGATCCGTGTGTCATGTATTAAGACATCCAGGGGAGTTATGTCAGGGCTGTGCATGGCTCCGTGATGCCATCAAGGACTCAGGCTCTTTCTCACTTTCTACCCTGCCAGCCTTAACTTTGTAACTTTCTTGTGTGTTAGCTGCTCAGTCGTGTCTGACTCTGGAATCCCACAGACTGAAGCCTACCAGGCTTCTCTATCCATGGGATTCTCCAGGCAAGAATACGGGAGTGGGTTGCCATTCCCTTCTGCAGGGGATCTTCCCAACCCAGGGATCGAACCCGGGCCTCCTGCATTGTAGGCAGATTCTTTACCATCTAAGCCACCAGAGAAGCTCACCAGTCACTTTCTCACTTGTGGTATTTACTTCAAGGTTCCAAGCCAGCTGCTGCACCTCGGGGATTATGTCTGTGTCCCAAACAAAGAGAAAATAAAGTTCAAAGGACCCAAATCTTCTCTTATGTGGCTCTGCATTTTGCGGGGGCAGGGAAACCTTCCTCAGGATATTCTGCTTGAAGTCACAGACTAGAGTCTTGCCCCTCCCCGCAGCAGTAAGGGATGTTGGAGACACAAGCATTTAATCTTTCCACCATATACACTAGAGAGTGCAAAGGAGGAGGGTGCTGGGAATAATCTGAGGCAGCCAGTCTCGGTCACCTTTTACATCATGTAGCTCTGCTTACTTTTTTCATAGAACTTATGATTATCTGAAATTAATTACCTTGTTATTTACCAGTTTTCTTACCTGTGGTTTGCTTTTACTTATGGTAAGCTACACTATCCCTGGTGGCTCAGACAGTAAAGAATCTGCCTACAGTGCAGGAGACTTGGGTCTGATCCCTTGGTCAGAAAGATCCCCTGGAGGAGGGCATGGCAACCCATTCTAGTATTCTTGCCTGGAGAATCCCATGGACAGAGGAGCCTGGTGGGCTACAATCCACAGGGTCTCAAAGAGTCAGACATAAATGAGCGACTAATCCACGCAAGAATAGTGAGCTTATCTCTTTTGTTTCTGACTTTGACTAGAACAATCCCTAACACATAGTAGGCATTCAAGAACTATCTGCTGATTGTTGATTAAACAAGCAAAAGTAAATAGGGAAAATGTGCCTCCATGGTATAAATGGATCTCTGTTACGCATGAGACAAAAATTGCTAGATAAATCAGTTTAACCGAGAGTGTCCTAGGCAGATGGACTGGTGGGTCATCAGGACACTGCTGAGTGCTGTCTTCATCTGAGGAGTAACAGTGGTTCTGTTCACTGTGATTGTATTGATAGGATGGATGGTGTCTTCTGGTTAGGTCTCAAAGTTGCCCTTCCTCAACTGGCAGAATGTCCATGGGTTAGTTTAGTTCAGTTCAGTCGCTCAGTCGTGTCCGACTCTTTGCGACCCCATGAATCACAGCACGCCAGGCCTCCCTGTCCATCACCATCTCTCGGAGTTCACTCAGACTCATGTCCATCGAGTCCGTGATGCCATCCAGCCATCTCATCCTCGGTCGTCCCCTTCTCCTCCTGCCCCTAATCCCTCCCAGCATCAGAGTCTTTTCCAATGAGTCAACTCTTCTCATGAGGTGGCCAAAGTACTGGAGTTTCAGCTTTAGCATCATTCCTTCCAAAGAAATCCCAGGGTTGGTCTCCTTCAGAATGGACTGGTTGGATCTCCTTGCAGTCCAAGGGACTCTCAAGAGTCTTCTCCAACACCACAGTTCAAAAGCATCAATTCTTTGGCGCTCAGCTTTCTTCATAGTCCAACTCTCACATCCATACATGACCACTGGGAAAACCATAGCCTTGACTAGACGGACCTTAGTCGGCAAAGTAATGTCTCTGCTTTTGAAAATACTATCTAGATTGGTCATAACTTTTCTTCCAAGGAGTAAGCGTCTTTTAATTTCATGGCTGCAGTCACCATCTGCAGTGATTTTGGAGGCCCCCCTCCCAAAAAAAAAGTCTGACACTGTTTCCACTGTTCCCCCATCTATTTCCCAAGTGATGGGACCTTATGCCATGGGTTAGAGAGAAGCTAAATGACCTCCCACAGTCTTCAGGCACTAGGCATGTTCATCTGGATTCACTGAGCTTCACACACAAGCTCTAGAATATTATGTAACCTGTGTCTGGCATCTAGCAGGCTGGGTTAGGCTCGTGCTAAGTTTCTACATCAGCTCAAGGTTCTGTTTGAAAGAAAGGATTTAGCGGTTCAAGCTCAAGGTGGAATGTGGTCACTGCTGGGATCTAGATGTGACTGGTGATGGCTGGTCCGTTAACAGAGTGGTTGGTCCATTTTGCAGGGGGCACTGAAGGGCCTCATGGGGCTTGCTCACCCTAAGGAAGAGGTAGACTAGTAAGTTGAACTCAGTACCAACATCTCAATGATTCTCAAAGAGAAGAGACTCTGAATACTGCCTCTTGACTTAAGGAGCTGTAAATAAATATGGGAAGACATATTTTCACTACAAACCCAGGTGCAAGGTGCAAAGTCACACTGCTTCTGAGCCTGGGAAACTGGTGACACACAGGAAGGAAAGGCTGTTCCTCCCCCTTCTTCACCGCTCACATCTACAACTTTGAGGCATGGAAGGTATCAAAGAACACAGAACCACTTCAGCTTGTTGAGGCCCCCAATGTGTTAGCCACATTCTAGCAACTTCTTCCTGATCACATTGAGGACATCACCAGAAACTCTCAGACATAAGCCGGAGAGACCTGCTGGGGATGGAGCTGCTACCACAGGCAGCAGGAGGAAAGTGTCTGTGGCATAATTCACAATTGGAATTCATTTTAAACGTCAGCTCCAACCCCCATTTCAGGCTGACGAAGAAACAGGTGAGGTTTAGGTCGGACAGACATGCTTCTTGTCAGGTTCCTGAGAAGCTAAGACAGCTGTGAGGGGGTGGCTGTGGTTCACACTGAGTCAGGCTCAGCTGGGGGTGGGGGTAGGGGGAAGGATTAACCCCATGGCTGCAGCAAAGTTCCCAGGAAGGAGTGTGTTTCTGCTATCACACATGCCACAGGGGCAAGGTCAGTCCAGCTCACTGGCCATGCAGGGCCTTTGCAAATATACCAAGTTTTAGAATCCTAAAAATGGAGGATCCCACCATGCATAGGACTCCCATGAATCTTAAAACCAAATGCTAAAATCACTCTACCATTTGCTACCTTGACCAGATAAAGGAAGACCCATGTATGTGTATGTGCGTGTGTGTGGGTGGGTGTGTGTTATCAGTTTGTTGAATTCTGCAAAAATGTTCAGAATTTTTGTGAAAGACACATTTACTCAGGCTACTTTCATCTTGTGTGCTCAGTTGTTCAGTCACATCTGACTCTTTGTGACCCCAGGGACTGATTGTAGAGCTCAAGGCTCCTCTACCCATGGGATTTCCCAGGCAAGAACACTGGAGTGGGTTGCCACTTCCTTCTCCAGGGGATCTTCCCAACCCAGAGATCAAATGGTGTCTCTTGCATTAGCAGGCGGATTCTTTACCACTGAGCCACCAGGGAAACCACATCTTAAAAAACAGCATTTGTCTTAAAGTCACTTTTTCATGGCAGGTGCTGTCCTGACTAGGTGTGCAAAGATTTGGGGAATACGACTGACCAAGAACGAGGAAGGAAATCCACTATTTGGTAATACTGAGAAAGCAGGGTTGAAGACAGCAAAGTGGAGAAAGGGAGGACTGAATAGTAATCAGAGCACACCTTGCTCACTGTTTGTCTGCTTTGACCAGGATCCTCGATAGAAATGTGTTTGCCATTAAGACCCAGTCTGGGACTTCCCTGGTGGTGCAGTGGATAAGAATCTGCCTGTCAATGCAGGCAACACAGGTTTGATCACTGGTCCGGGAAGATTCCACATGCCCGTGGGCAACTGAGCCCCCTGTACCACAACTATTGAGCCTGAGTGCCTTAGAACCATGCCCTGCAACAAAGAGTAGCCCCTGCTTGCCACAGCTAGAGAAAAAAAACCTGAGCAAAAGCAAAAAAAAAAGACCCATTGCATCCCCAAAATAAATAAATAAACAAGCCATAGGAAAAAAAGACCTTGTCTACAATGAAGGACGGACTGATGCTGAAGCCTACTGATGTGAAGAGCTGATTCATTGGAAAAGGCCCTGAGGCTGGGAAAGATTAAAGGCAAAAAGAGAGGGCAACAGAGGATGAGATGGTTGGACGGCATCACTGTCTCAGCGGACATGAATTTAAGCAAACTCCGGGAGACAGTGACAGATAAGAAAGCCTGGCATGCTGCAGTCCATGGGATCATAGAGTTGGACACAAGTTAGCAACTGAGCAACAATAATAACGGTGATACATTACCTACCTGCCAACTCATCTGCAATAAAAGAATCTGAAAGTACATACATGTGTGAGTGTGTAACGGAATCACTGTGCTGTCCACCTGAAATTAGCATGACGTTGTAAATCAACTGTACTTCCATTAAAAAGTTTTTTAAAAATAACGGTGATACATTACCTACCTGCCAACTCATCTGCAATAAAAGAATCTGAAAGTACATACATGTGTGAGTGTGTAACGGAATCACTGTGCTGTCCACCTGAAATTAGCATGACGTTGTAAATCAACTGTACTTCCATTAAAAAGTTTTTTAATGTTAAAAAAGTTTCACAATAGTTACCTTTACTAGGTACAATGCACTCTGATATTTTCTATTATACTCTGAAGTATAGAGTACTACTTCTTTTTTGAAAACGCTAGTCATACCCATGAAACTGAGTGGACTGTGGCCATCTGTTTTGAAATCCCTGCCCCCCAACTTTAGATGGAGTGAGCTATGTGCTTCTCTCGGTGAACCACCCTCCTTTCTGTGAGGTGAGTCACCATCAGGGCCCAGTAAGAAAGCTGGATGAACCATCTTCATGCTGCTCCCTGCAGGTTTAGCCCGTTCACCCTGGGCTCCCAAAGTGCACGGGGTGAAGGGTCAGAGGATGGAGGCTACCTCCTGCCTGTCCCCCAACCTCAATGAGTCTCTGGCCTCTCATCCTACAAATTAGACACTCCCCCAAAGCTCATGGCTTCAGACTCTGTCACAGGATGAAATTTATTATCCTTTGGTTCAAAGTTATGGCAAAGTCTTGTCTGAGAAATGTGAAGCGAATCAAGTGATGTTCTTGAGACCCACCCAGAAAACGTCAGTATCTTTCCATTGTACTCGAAGATGTTAAACAAGCTCGGGGCACTGGGAGACCAAAGTCCACCCCACCCCAACTCTAAGTTCCCTTTTCTCAGACAGTCTAAATCCAAAGAATGTTACCTGAGTCATTTCCTTGCTTATTTAGAGAGGCAATGCTTGGCATCAGACCAGAAACAAAAATCAGACAAAAATGACTGAACAACGGAGAAAGGATCTCCTTGGGGTTTCTGCAAAGTCACAGCAGGGAGGAGACATTGCACCTCCACGTCTGAGGTCTGAGTCCTGCTAATTGGGAAAATATCTGATTGGCAGTATGTTATTAGACGGTGCTGTGTGTGTGTCAGGCATGTTTTAGCAACGAAACAACAATGCTCAGAAAGAAGTGAATATTCTAGTGTTAGTGTTATTAAGTAAGAGATGACCTTAAGATCCCTGAGTAAGGAGACAGGAGGTCTGGATCCTTTGCTGGTGCCGAAGCTTAAACCAGAGGAGCAGGATTCATGTCACCTTAGCTCTGGGAGGTGGACAGGCACCAGATGTTTCTAGTACCTACGAGGGGTCATAGGGGTATATTGGTTTTTTTTTGTATCACCTGGCATATTAGGGGTTGTTTGAAAGTAGTTGTGGGGCAAATGACAAGGGACTTACTGGAGTGCCCCCTTTCCAAGGAGGCCAGTGCCTTGAAGTTTTCCCTTTATATAGTTCAAGGGCAGCTGACAAGAGTCAGAAAGCCCACTGGGCCCTCCTATACTGTGGTCCTCCTCAGACATGACGCCAGTTCAAAGAGCCAGGCGTATAAGAGTTGCAGCAATATATTCACTTTATAGAGTATTTCGATGCCAAGCTGCTAATCATAAAGTTACAATGTAGTTGCCCCATGGCTATGGACTGCTATTATTTTTATTTCTTTATTTAATTTTGGGCCCCACTCAGGCTTTCTCTAGTTGCAGGGAGCGGGGTGACGCTAGTTGTGGTGTGTGGGCTTCTCATTGCAGTGGGTTCTCTTGTTGCAGAGCACAGACTCCAGGCGAGGGCTCAGGAGTTGTGGCCCATGGCTCTGATTGCTCTGTGGCAGGTGGGGTCTTCCTAGGCCAGGGATCAAACCCATGTTCCCTGCATTGGCAGGCAGATTCTTAACCACTGGACCACCAGAGCAGTCCCATCTAGCCATGCCTCAAAGTTTCACGAGTAGGTGGGTATTTCTACTACATTGAACAGATGAGGAAAGTAAAACTGGAAGAGTTTAGAATTCAAGATTATTACTTGACACTTTTGGGGAATTTTCAAAACATTTTCTCTTGCTCCATCTCATTTAATCATAGTAACATTCCTACAAGATTATGATATTATTATTAGTTTTGTTGAGGTAGAAAAGTGTTGAGAGAAGCTAAAAGCTCAATATTGCCCTGCATCTGTCCCCAGATAGGTGTGCTGGGCCATACAACATCAATATATATTATGATTATTATTTTTGCCTTTTATATACACACCAGTGAAACTTGTGGTAGACCAACTTCATGTTTATCCCTTCAGCAGATTGTGAGCTGCTGGAGTATAAACATATTCATCAATATATATTTACTTAACAATATTTTTGAGCACCGGTATGTACCATACTCTGGGGTACAGAGAGCAGGACAAACTCATTGTCTTCCCTTTTGGAGGTCTAGAAGGTTTCCAGCAGAGACCAGCATTTGCAGAGTCTAACTGAAATTAGAACTGATGGAAATAGCCACATTTCCTGGCAATGGCCCTGGTGTATCTGAGTAAAGTTAGACCATAAAGGCTGTGTAGGTTCAAGGCCAGTGAGAATCCTAACTGGGGCTGAGGATTCGGTATCTGGGGTCACTGCCGAGGCAGGAGACAAGCCGTGGAAAGGATATATCACAGATAAGGATTGAGTGGGGTGACAAGACCACAGGCAGGTAGTCTTGACAGCCCAGTCAATGGAAGACCCATAGGTTAGGGAAAACCAGAACAGAAGGCTGCTTCCAGATGTATTACGGGATGGGCCAAAGCACGGTGGCACGCACTCTGGATCTGCCCTGTGACATGGCAAGGAAATTCTTGCTGCGCCTGCCATAGACTCATCCTTCCACATTTCTTTTTCTTACTTTGTTTTCAGGCCTATTCCACAGAACCAAAGGATTTTAGAAATAAAAGCTTTGCAGTAACCCAGGCGAGACTTTCATGGTGTCCTGAACGAGATCATTATTGGTAATGGGGATGGAGAGAGGTGTGTGAGTTTTGAAATATTTAGGAAGAACAGACTGGACTTGATTGTTTGGATCTGCAAAATATATCAATAGGATGATGATTTCCATTGCATATAATTGACATCTTTCCTCTTCTTTTTTCTAATTCTACAAATATTTACTGAACTTACATTATTTGTTTGGCATTGAGCTGGGCACCAGGAATGCTGCTGCTGCTAAGTCACTTCAGTTGTGTCCGACTCTGTGTGACCCATAGATGGCAGCCCACCAGGCTCCCCTGTCCCTGGGATCCTCCAGGCAAGAACACTGGAGTGGGTTGCCATTTCCTTCTCCAATGCATGAAAGTGAAAAGCGAAAGTGAAGTCACTCAGTCGTGTCCGACTCTGTGTGACCCATAGACGGCAGCCCACCAGGCTCCTCTGTCCATGGGATTTTCCAGACAAGAGTACTGGATTGGGGTGCCATTGCCTTCTCCAGGGCACCAGGAATAGATAGCAGAAAATAGTCTTACATAAGTTTTGGGGAAAAGGACAGGAAATTTTTCAGCCCAAGCCTGACAATCACAAAGTAAAAGTGAAAGTGTCAGTTGCTCAGTTGTGTCTGACTCTTTGTGACCCCATGGACTATAGCCCATTAGGCTCCCCTGTACATGGAATTCTCCAGGCAAGAACACTGGAGTGGGTAGCCATTCCCTTCTCCAAGGGATCTTCCAGACCCAGGGATTGAACCCAGGTCTCCTGCATTACAGGCAGATTCTTTACCATCTGAGCCACCAGGGAAGCCCCTTGAAAATCACAAAGAACATTGGTAAAACAAAGGAAATGTATTTTCTCAAATAATAGAAGACTGAAGGTTAGGATTCACTTTAGGGTTTGTGAATTCAATAGCCCAACATTCTTTGTCTTTCCACGTTGCCATCCACAGCATTGGCTTCAAACTGAGGCTGGTTTCCCATCACGTCAAGAGACGACTATCCCTAGGGATGTTTTTGTTCACATGGGATGAAGGTGGGGTGAGGGTGGGGATATTGGCTTCTCTTCCTGAGAAGTTCAAAACAAGCCTCTTCTCAGGCTTCTTTGGCCTAGATTGCCTTAGACCTGCCCTCCCTGAACCCATCAGTCACTAGCATGGGACATGAGATTACTGCCGTGGACTTAGCATCATAAGAGAGGATTGGGGGAGGGGGCAGGTGGAACAGATGGTGGGAAGCCAATCGCAATGTCCACTAGCTTAGGTAACTAGGTCATGATGGTGCCCTTCACTGGTTTAGAAATTTGGGAGGGAGAATTGGTCTGGGGAGAAGAGAAGCTTATTTTTGAACTTGCATCCTGATGTTTCCATTTAGTAAGAGTCCAGAGGATACTGAGGTCACTGGGGAATTTCTGAGGACACATTCTAGTTAAGAAGACAATGAACCCCAGAAGCTATACACTCTTCTAGGAGTTTCTTCCATTGCCAACCCAGATGCTATCCTAGCTGTG
>SJYT01071917.1:80062-118224 GCA_006410635.1 Cephalophus harveyi
AAGACTAGAGATCTCTTCAAGAAAATTAGAGATACCAAGGGAATATTTCATGCAAAGATGGGCTCGATAAAGGACAGAAATGGTATGGACCTAACAGAAGCAGAAGATATTAAGAAGAGGTGGCAAGAATACACAGAAGAACTGTACAAAAAAGATCTTCACAACCAAGATAATCACGATGGTGTGATTACTCACCTAGAGCCAGACATCCTGGAACGTGAAGTCAAGTGGGCCTTAGAAAGCATCACTACAAACAAAGTTAGTGGAGGTGATGGAATTCCAGTTGAGCTATTTCAACTCCTGAAAGATGATGCTGTGAAAGTGCTGCACTCAATATGTCAGCAAATTTGGAAAACTCAGCAGTGGCCACAGGACTGGAAAAAGTCAGTTTTCATTCCAATTCCAAAGAAAGGCAATGCCAAAGAATGCTCAAACTACCGCACGATTGCACTCATCTCACATACTAGCAAAGTAATGCTCAAAATTCTCCAAGCCAGGCTTTAGCAATACGTGAACCTTGAACTCCCAGATGTTCATGCTGGTTTTAGAAAAGGCAGAGGAGCCAGAGATCGAATTGCCAACATCCGCTGGATCATGGAAAAAGCAAGAGAGTTCCAGAAAAACATCTATTTCTGCTTTATTGACTATGCCAAAGCCTTTGACTGTGTGGATTGCAGACTGGTCAGCAAGTTCATTACACACAAAATGCTTACTGGCATACAGGATGCATTGTTTACTTGCATGTGTGTGTTAGTCGCTCAGTTGTGTCTGACTCTTTGCCACCCCATGGGCTGTAGTCCACCAGACTCCTCTGTCAATGGAATTCTCCAGGCAAGAATACTGGAGTGCGTTGCCATTTCCTTCTCCAGGGGATCTTCCCAACCCAGGGACTGAATCTCCTGCATTGCAGGCAGATTCTTTAGCATCTGAGGCACCAGGAAAGCTGTTTTACTTGCTTGGTGGTTGATTATTTTCTAAAAAGAAATTATTTTTAAAATTGTATAACCTTTTTCCGTTGGTCAACATATTCTAAACAAATTGTACACCCAGGTTTTGATTAGAATGTTTCTCTGTGATACAGCCTGTGTAACCTGAGATGAAATCAAAAGCCCATCCTGGCTGACCTTCGGGCAGGTCAACACCAAGCTGTGGTCTCGGGCTTCTCAGGACTTGGCTGCATCTCAGCCACAGGTGGTCTATTACCGTATTTAACCAATTACATCCTATTAAAGGGAAGGCCTTAATTTGCCTTTCAAGCACTTATAATCAGCTAAACTGTTTGACATCACTTCCTGAGGCTAAGATCTCCTGCTTCCTCTTTCCCACAGAAGAGCAGCAAAAAGAAACAGATATTCATATGAAGGAGTTTCAAAGTCTTTCTAAGTTTTTACTGGAAGATGATTTCGCCTTCCCTTTGGCTTTTAATGCATTTATAAATCACTTATGTAACAACCTGCTGCAGCTTTGAACTAAATGCATATCACGAGTCAAATGAATGGAAGAACTTTTTGTAAAAAAAATTTATATAGGTTAATTTTTCCATTATAAAGTAATATATGCTTAATATGGAAATTTGGAAAATGTAGAAAAGTACATGGAAAAAAAAAATCACCTATGAGCCCAACCAGAAATATCTACTATAATATATGAATATATTTTCTTCCAGGTTTTCATCCTGTATATAGATTGTGTTTAATATAGTTGTGATCAAAGTATCAACATGAATATAGTTGTGTATTGAATTATATTTCTCTTTACTTTAAAATTTTTCTCTACATTGCTATAAATTCTAAACATTTATAACAATTGTATGTTATTTTACTACATTTATTTTTCTATTATTGAACACTGAGTTTAAAAATTAAATCTATTATCTTCAATCGTCCCCCCCCACTCCACATTTGGTTTGTTATTTGGAGTTGATTTGAGGCAGTGGAATATGTAGACCAAAGGGCCTAAACATTTTTCAGGTTCTTGATTCATATTGTCTGTTCTGAAATGTCTGTCCTAACTAACCTTCACATCAATAATAGGTGAGAGCATCTTAGCCAAAGGTCAAATTTCATCCTTGCATTGTCCAGAGGGTGATGGTAGGGTTCTTACCTCCTCTCCAAAGACCACTCCAAAAGCCACTGCCTTTTTAAATTATAGTGATAAAATTTACCATCTTAACCATTTTTAAATGCACAGCTTGGCTGTGGTAAATATACTCACATTGTTGTCAAATGGATCTCTAGTCTTTTTTTCAAACCTGAAACTGTATAACCATTAAGAGGTAAGTCTCTCTTTTTCCCTTGCCTCATCCTCTGGCAACTGTCATCCACTTTCTATTTGTATGAATTTGATTATTTTTGGAAATATATTTTATTACTTATTTATTTAGCTGCTCCAGGTCTTAGTTGTGGCATGCAGGATCTTTCAGTTGCAGCATGTGAGACCTAGTTCTACCAGGGATCAAACCCTGCCTCCCCCTCCCCACCCCCATCATCCCCTGCTTCCCCCTTCTCCTGCACTGAGAGCACAGAGTGTTAGCCACTGCACCACCAGAGTTCTGAATTTCTGAATTTGATTCCTTTAGAGATCTCATTTAAGTGGGATCATTCAGTCCTCCCGAGTCCCTTTTGGAGCAGCATATGGAGAAATTACTTGCAGAGGAGCAGTCACTCAGAGTGTGACCTTCCTGTCCCTTATTGCTACCTCTCCCACCTCAGGCCCACCTTATCCCAGTTAAGTTCCATGTCAGAGCCATATACACACCTGCCCCTTGGGTATCACTACTTGGATGCCCCACAGTCACTGACAACATGGCCCCAACTCAACTCATCATATCATTCCATGCCTGTCCCAGTGAATCCCACCATCACTCTTCCAGGTGAAGACAGAAGCCTGGAGTTATCCCAGACTCTTTCTAGCTGTTTACTGCTGCGACTAAGCTGCTGCTGCTGCTGCGAAGTCCCTAAGTATTAATAAGTTTGGTCCCCATGTTCTTTCAGTTTCACCTTCCAAATAGCTCTTGTATCTGGACCATTTCCCCACCTGGTTCCTCATTGCAGTTTCTTATTTAGCTCTCAGCCTCCAACCTGAGCCCCTTCAATCCATTCTCTGAGCAACTACCTGAGTTATCTTTCTAAATGACAAATGTGATGATCTTCATCCTTTTCTTAAATCTTTTGCATTTAGGATAAAGTCCGAATGCCTCAACAAGACTTTTTATGATCGTGCCCCTCCACCCCTGTGCTCCAGTTGTGGGATGCAGGACACCGGTTTTCAAAGCACCTCATACTCCATCAAGATCTGTAGGCCTTTTGAACCTCCTGTTACCCGTTTCCAGAATGCCCTTTTCTCCCTTCCTCCTTTGACCACTTGTTATTTGTCTTTGAAATGTCAGATGAATCATTCCTTCTCTAGGAAGTCTTCCCAATTCCCCTACTGGGCTCTGGCGCCCCTCCTCCGGCCCTCACAGTTCCCAATGCAGACCTCCCCTTCTGAGTCACTCCTTAATTATCAGTTTACATACTTATCTGTCTCCTGAACTAGATTTGTAAGTGACTTAAAGACAGGTTCTGGGTGTTTCATATCTCCAGCTTGCGCCAAGTGCCTGGCAACAGGAGATGCTTGAAACATCCTTGCTGGATGAATGAAGTCACCCTTGATCTTCCTCCACGGCTCTGCTGCTTTCCAAGGCAAGGGCAGAACCTGCTTCCTCTTGCTACAGTATACATGGCTATGCTATGAGTCCTTATGAAAGCCAGCTTTCCTCTTATTTATAGGGAAGTATGGGTAATCTTCTATCTTCAGGGTGGGAACTTCCATTGTGAGAATGGAAAGGTTACTAAATCTTAGAACCCAACAAAAAGCCAAAGAACAAAGAAGGTAAGTTAAAAAAAAAAAATTGGGCCCATGTATTTGTCAAGCTGGCTACTGTCCTCTCATAGTGGTCTCTGACAAATGCCTGAGCCCCTTCTAAAAGCTTGGCATCCAAGCGCATGAAACTCAAAGGCTTCCACGAGGCACTGACTCACTGCATTTCCCTCTTCTCCTCCCCTCTCCCATTATATATAGGGATGTAAGTGCTTGCCTTATTCCGAGTGTGGAAACACATTTTGTTTTGTTTGAATGAAATACTTCTCAATGATCCCATTCTGGAAGAGACTCACTGAACAAAATTGTGGAAGGGATTCTGTAAGTCATTTCCTAATCAAGTTAGAACTTTAACGAGAAATTCTCTTTTAATCCTGCTTCTTCCAATATTCCCGCCCTTACAGCCTCCCCGCGCCCTTGGTTGCCATTGCCACTCAGTGGCATTTACCCCACAATCTACATTTTTTCCCCTCCCCTTCCCACTCCCACCCTCCCGAGAGGCAGAGACGGAGGCTCAGAGGAGAAAGAAGACCCGTGTAGCTTTCAGCCTGCCGGACTCCCCACAGGAAGTGATCTTGCTGTTTTTAGGACGGCCACACGCCTCCCAGCCAGCCAGCAGCTCTAACTAATTAGCACACGTGATGGGAATTGGAAACAAAGTCGCTAACAATAGGAGCGTGGGAACCAGGGCTGCGCCGCAATTACAGCTCCCTCCTCCACAACCCTCCCCCCGCTCCCCGCACACCCCCAACCTCCACCCCACCCCCCGCCATCCGCTGCGGGCGACGCCCCGGCCGCCCCAGGAGGGAGCCACCGGGGTCTCCCTGTCCCGCGTCCCTCCGGTGCGTCCTGGGGCTGCTCTGCGTTCTCTGAGCATCTGCGCACAATAGCGGGAAACGTGTTTAGGGAACCTTCGCTCCGGCCAGATCACGCGGGAGGTCAGTTACCCTTTGTTGGGAAAGAGACTGGGAAGAAAGACGCTCATCAGCCATCCTCCTTGCGACAGCTTAGGGGCCCGCCCGGTTAGGAGCGCACGGCCCCTCGAGGTGGGGACCAGGCACCCCGCGCAACATCTGCAGCCAGAGGCGCGGCGCCGCGGGGAACGCGCTCGGGGTTTTATTCTACGTCGGACGAGTGGTCCCCGCCCTTTCCCGAGCTGCTACAGAGGGATTGTTGCCGGGGCGTCAGTGCAGTGACAGCGGGGAGACAGCAAGGACCCAGCGCTGGCGCCTCCGAGCCGCCCGCTCCTTTACTAGCGCCAAGTAGCTCCTTGCGCATGCGCGCGGAGGTCTTGTCCAAGGTTATTTGATAGGATGCTGCAAATTTGCTTCTGTCCTTTCCTGGGGCGCTACCTTCCATAGATAACTCCTTTATTGAAATATAATTAACATACCATACTATTCATCCACTTGAAGTGGATGATTCAGTGGTTTTTAGTATATTCACAGATAAATACAACCATGGAGAGTCAGTTTTAGAACACTTTCATCCTCTTAACAACAAAACCCCAAACCCCTGTACCCGATAGCTTTCACCTCCCGTTGTATCACTCCCTCCTTCTCACTTTTCCAGCTCTAATGTACTTTCTTTCCTTGATTTGGCTCTTCTAGACATTTCATGTAAATGGTATCAGATACTATCATTTTTGCTGACTGCTTTCTTTCATTTAGCAGGTTTTCAAGATTTGTCAGGTTGTAGGAGAAGGCGATGGCACCCCACTCCAGTACTCTTGCCTGGAAAATCCCATGGACAGAGGAGCCTGGTAGGCGGCAGTCCATGGGGTCTCGAAGAGTCTGACACGGCTGAGTGACTTCAATTTCACTTTTCACTTTCATGCATTGGAGAAGGAAATGGCAACCCACTCCCGTGTTCTTGCCTGGAGAATGCTAGGGACCGGGGGAGCCTGGTGGGCTGCTGTCTATGGGGTTGCACAGAGTTGGACACGGCTGAAGCGACTTAGCAGTAGCAGGATATATTAACACTTCCCTTTTTATTGGTGAATAATATTCCATTGCATGGACTATACATACATTTTGTTT
The DNA here is from genome assembly GCA_006410635.1 of Cephalophus harveyi. Classification (NCBI taxonomy): domain Eukaryota; kingdom Metazoa; phylum Chordata; class Mammalia; order Artiodactyla; family Bovidae; genus Cephalophus; species Cephalophus harveyi. The sequence goes on from SJYT01071917.1 coordinate 85,963, forward strand.
ATCTGTTCATTAGTTGATGGACATTTGATTGGCCATTATGTGTAATAGTGCTATAAACAGCCACACTTAAGTTTTTGCCTGAGCATCTTTTACCTTCACACTCAACTTTTTGCCTGCTACTCGTGTCCGACTCTGTGCGACCCCATAGACGGCAGCCCAACAGGCTCCCCCATCCCTGGGATTCTCCAAGCAAGAACACTGGAGTGGGCTGCCATTTCCTTCTCCCATGTATGAAAGTGAAAAGTGAAAGTGAAGTCGCTCAGTCGTGTCCGACTCTTAGCAACCCCATGGACTGCAGGCCACCAGGCTCCTCCGTCCATGGGATTTTCCAGGCAAGAGTACTGGAGTGGGGTGCCATTGCCTTCTCCACAACTTTTTGCCTAAAAAAAAAAAAATATATATATATATATATATAGGTCTTGGGTAAATACCCAGGAGCAGAATTGCTCAGCTGCGTGGTCACTTCATGTTTAACTTTTAAGAAAACCATCAAACCATTTGCAAAGGTGGTCAATTGGGTGGTAAATTCCAGCCTGGCAATGCAGGACCAGTATTTGATATTGTTTGACATTTTTGTTACAGCTATTCTAGTGGGTGTGAAGCTTTTCCAGTGCTAAATTTCTAAAGCCTTTCTGGGTTTAATAACTAGATTTGCATAGTGTATGGCAGAAGGATCATGAATGGTCAGTTACTCAATCAGCTGCTAAAGCATAATAGTATCACTGTTTGTGGTGACAACTAAAGTAGAAAGTAACTATTTACAAACATGTATCTGACCATAGAGCTCAGAGCTGGCCAAGGAAGCTCGGGTTTAGTGCTGAGTCCATCTGTTACTTCCCACACCCACCACCCTATTCCCAAATCTCAGTTTCTACTGTCTGTAGCAGACCAGTTATTCTCATACTATGTGATTAAAAATGACCCTGTGTATTCAAAAACTTCAGCTGGCAGCAAATCATTACTCTGGTTTATGTTGTCCAAACCCAAAGTTATTTTCCTGGAACCAGGGTGTTTGATCAGGTTTCAAGTTTATTTAGATATAAGCATAAATTCTCATTTATAGAAAACTGCTTTTATAATAACAGCTATAATGTTTCTGTTTACATGACTAGCTGCAGATCACCAAAGGGGTGGGTTACCATGTTACAGTTAAAAACTTCAGACAGCAAGTTGTATTTATAGCAGTGAAGGATGGGGGGAGAATCCCCTCCTGGCCTAACCTAGTTACTTCTCAAATTCAGAAATGACTGTCATAATCTTCCATTTATTTAAAAAATGTAGTATTTTTCTTAAGCACAGATATTATATTGCCTATAATGATTAGAGCAGGAACATGCTTGGAATACAGTTGGAAGAGGCCATATGTAGCCAGACGAGCAGCAGACATTTCACGTGAGGCGTTCATTGCATCTTTATCTTCGCTCGGTTTGACTGTGATTCTCAGTCTTGGGCTGCACCTTAGAATCATTTGGAGAGCTTGAAAAGCTTGCCATCCTAGATGAATTAAATCCCAGTCCCCAGTTTTTGTTGGGAGGTGGGGGTGGCTAATTTCATGTTTTATACCAGATCCCTCAATAGATCAAGTGCAGCCAGAGTGGAAGTTGGGGTCTGATCTGTGATTCTCAAAGCGTGGTTCCAAGACCAACAGCATAATCACCTGGGAAACTGATTGAAATGCCTAGTCCTGGGCCCAACCCAGATTTAGTGAATTAGAAACTGCCCAGGAGGTACCAGCAATCTGTGTTTTAACAAGTCTCCAGCTGATTTGAATGTATGCTAAAGTTTGAGGTCTAGCTAGAAATTCTTCACTTTGACTCCACATTGGAATCAGCTCAGAGCTTCAAAATGCCTGGGTTTCATCCCCAGAGATTTTGATTTTAATCATCTGGGGTGTGGTATAAGAACTGGGGTTTTAAAACAGACTCCCCAATGATTATGCTATGTGGCCAGTTGTAAACTATACATCTAAACCGGTGATTCTTAAAGTGTGGTTCAAAATGTGCAGTATTGGCCTCACCTGGAAATTTGCTTGGGCTACAAATGGTTGGAGGCCTCCCTGGTGGCTCAGACAGTAAAGAATCTGCCTGCAATGTGACGGGCCTGGGTAAAATCCCTGGGTCAGGAAGGTTCTCTGGAGAAGGGAATGGCAACCCACTCCAGTATTCCTGCCTCGTGAATTCCATGAACAGAGGAACCTGATCTGTGAGAGAGTCAAACACGACTGAGTGACTAACACACACACACTCACACACACACACACGGTTGCATCCACGCTCTATCTACTGAGTCAGACATTCTGCGGGTGGTGCCCAAGAATCTGTTTTTGAAGCCCTCCATGTGATTCCAATGCTCACAAAAGTTTGAGAACCACTTGTCTAAACAGCATAGCTCTAGGTCTGAAGTTGGGATATGTATGGCACCCCACTCCAGTACTCTTGCCTGGAAAATCCCATGGATGGAGGAGCCTGGTAGGCTGCAGTCCATGAGGTCGCTAGGAGTTGGACATGACTGAGCGACTTCAGTTTCACTTTTCACTTTCATGCATTGGAGAAGGAAATGGCAACCCACTCCAGAATTCTTAGCTGGAGAATCCCTGGGATGAGGGAGCCTGGTGGGCTGCCGTCTATGGTGTTACACAGAGTCAGACACGACTGAAGTGACTTGGCAGTGGCATAGTTAAATAGGGGCTTCCCTGGTAGCTCAACTGGTAAAGAATCCGCCTGCAATGCAGGAGACCCTGGTTCGATCCCTGCTTGAGAAGATCTCCTCGAGGAGGGCATGGCAACCCACTCCAGTATTCTTGGCTGGAGAATCCCCATGGACAAAGGAACCTGAGAGGCTACCGTCCATGGGTTTGCAGAGTTGGACATGACTAAGCCACTAAGCACAAATAGCTCCATACAAAACCGGTAGGCCCTGGAGGAACACACTTTGTCTTTATGTAATTAACATGTATTACTAAGTTCTATCATTACCACCATAATGTTCACCTAGTTTTTAGTTATTTCGCCTTTGAATTTGAAGGATGACCTTCTTTATGCTTTTATTTTTATTTGCTAATTTATTTGTGCTTCAGAGGCCTGGACATTTCATTTAACTTCAGGGAAACAATGGCTTCCTTTCTTCTCTATGGAGCCCTTCCCATGGGAAACCTATTTTGAGAATCCATCATTTCTCAAGTAAGCAATGACTTTCTTAAGACAAACATCAAACCATTACCATAACCAGCAAAATGATCCCCATATTCAAATCACTTCATTTCAGGGTTTAATATATATTCTAAGTTAATTAGAAAAATACAAAGTTCTTATCATTCGAAGGAGCCTGGCTATTTCAAAGATATATACTGGATGCTGTGTATCTCATCATGATCTTTTGATAGACTTGAAACCAAGCAACTTGTTTTCTCCTCAGCTGTCCTCTATTAGAGCCAAGTTTCTGTATTATTATAGCAAAGGCTAATGATCTTCTAAAACAGTGGTTCTTTGAGCGTAGTCCTTGGATCACCAGCAGCAGAATGAACTTGTTTTTGTTGTTCAGTCACCACGTTGTATCCGACTCTGCGACCCCATGGACTGCAGCACTCCAGGTTTTCCTGTCCTTTATCATCTCCTAGAGTTTGTTCAAGTTCATGTCTCTTGCATCGGTGATGAAGGTAACTTTAATGCATGCTGAAAGTTGAGAACCACTTTCTTGAGCAGGAAATCTGGGAATGATTCTTAACTCATTATCTGGCAGGGCAGTATTATCTCCATCCACTGACACACCAAGTACTGCTCAATGTTCTTTCAGAATTTCTTTCCCTTTTTTTCCCCCTTCCTAAAACCATAGCCTTAATCCTGGTTCATTCCCAGAAGATTCCAGGATTTCTTTCTAATATGTGTGGATTATTTTGTATCACCTCAACTTTGTGACAGGAGAATTCAAAATCTCCGCCTTCAGTTTCTGGACCTAATTAGATCATCTATCCCATTTCACTTTTCTTTGCTCGAGTGGGCATGGTGGTCATGTTCCACTGGACCGACCCTCTCCCGCCCTGTTTCCTTGTCCTTGAGGCCCTCTTTTCTTTATGGTGACACAAATCTTCACACCCTCTTATGTTTTCTCTCCCAGCTCCACTTATGCCACAAATACAGAGATAGAGAATAAAGGCAGCGAGTTGCTTTTGACCTTGACACTGGAGTGTTTCATCCTGCACAATTCTTCCTTCACTCACCATCCACCAGCATATTCTTACTCTCTCTCTCTTACACTTAAAATGTGAGTCCAAGAGCCCAGATTCCATGAATAAACAGAGAAAGCAATATGAAAACTCCTCTTAGGGAGCAGTATGGATGAACTTGTGGGTTTCTTATCTGTTAATCTGACTACAAAGAAGAAGCAGAAAGAAAATGCTGACAAAGACAACACTAGGATGTGCTCTTGTTCATTTTTCTCTAAGGATTTTGTGTGTCCAGTTCCAGAAGGAAGAATATTTACAGCCTATGATATGGTGCCTTGTGTAGAAAACTCTTCATGCTCAACAACTTAAAGCAAGATCTTGTGTGTGTGCACACACTCGCGTGTGTTTTCAGGGGATCTAAGTTCACAATGATAAAACCCAAAGAACTGTTAATGAATTTCTCTTTCAAAACACTCTACTTCCTTTCTCTGTACCACAATTACTAGCAGTAATTCTTGGCAGGAACTCAGTAAAATGAAATCCAGATACGCTATTCCATATAAGAGCTCTATCACTTATCAGTAAGGATTTAATTTGGGGGAAAGAATAAAATAAGGTAATATTAAAAATTGGGCTTCCCAGGTGGTTCAATGTTAATGAATCTGCCCGACAATGCAAGAGATGCAGGAGACCTGGGTTCAATCCCTGGGTTGGGAAGATCCCCTGGAGAAGGAAATGGCAACCTCCTCCATTATTCTTGCCTGGAAAATTCCATGGACAGTGGAGCCTGGCAGGTTACAGTCCACGGGGTGGCAAAGAGTTGGACATGACTGAGTAACTGAGCACACATAATATTAAAAATGAGATAACATTGATTTAAAATTTAATTCTTCTAGTCAGATTTCAAGGGGGGAAAAAAAAAATCTCAATTAATGTTGCATGTTGGCAATAAGTGGTACCAGGAGAATAAGTTTGTGTGTGTGTTAAGTTTTTTTTTTTTTTCTTTCAGTTTTTTGTATTTTGAATAGAAAATTTAGAAACAAATGTGGTCTGAATAAGTACTATAAAAATTTAATGTAGGCTGATAGTAGAATGAAAATTTGTTTAGGGTCACCTTTATAAGAAATACTTAAATTCCTTAATATTTTAAGGTTTGCTTAACATATACAAAACATAAAACAAAAAAACAAACAAACATTAAAACTGGGTGTGAAAATTCACTAGGAATCATATATTTTCCAAAGGACAAGTTTTTAAACTCAGAACTGTGGGTTCTCAGAAAATTGCACTTGGAGTTTGAGTACTTTGATAAACACTTTAAAAAATCATTTAAAATATGTATAATGATAATTGTGTATGAACTGAGGCAATGACACGTCATAAAACATATAAGCAAGAACTAATCAAGCTGTCTTCAAAGCTAAATACATCCTGCTTGTCATAAATTAGGACATGTGTTTAAACCCTATGAAAAATTCTGGCAATTCATCTTTCTGTTCCTATTATTTATTTTTTCCAGTGGGAAAATATGTTAATTTTATGCTATTTACTAGCATTATCGTTACTGAATACAATGCAACAAACAGAAAAAATCAAACAGCCAAAAATAGCCAAATATTTTAGAGTATTTCTATTTTTAAAAATTAATTAAATTTTTTTTTTGGTTGTCCTGGGTCTTCACTGATGCATGCGGGCTTTCTCTAGCTGCATTGCGTGGGGGCTGCTCTTCAATGCGGTGCACAGGCTTCTCACTGTGGTGGCTTCTCTTGTTGTTGAGCATGGGTTCTGGGTACTTGGGGTTCAGTAGTTGCAGTGCGTGGGCTCAACAGCTGTGGCACATGGGCTTCGCTGGCGCTCAGTGTATGGGATCTTCCCAGCGGGCTTTCTCTAGCTGCATTGCATGGGGGCTGCTCTTCAATGCGGTGCACAGGCTTCTCACTGTGGTGGCTTCTCTTGTTGTTGAGCACGGGTTCTGGGTACTTGGGGTTCAGTAGTTGCAGTGCGTGGGCTCAACAGCTGTGGCACATGGGCTTCGCTGGTGCTCAGTGTATGGGATCTTCCTAGGCCAGGGATTGAACCAGTGTCCCTTGCATTGTAAGGTGGATTCTTAACCATGCTGGACCACCAGGGAGGCCCCTAGAGTGTTTTTAATGTGGTAAAAGAAAAGTTTATTCAATTATACCTTCTGTTAAGATCTTAGGAAGTTGTGTCCACCACAATTGTACTTTTTATTTTATTTTTAATTGGAGGATAATTGCTTTACAATGTTATTTTAGTTTCTGCTTTTAATTTCATGGCTGCAGTCACCATCTGCAGTGATTTTGGAGCCCTTCAAAATAAAGTCTCTCACTGTTTTCCCATCTATTTGCCATGAAGTGATGTGGCCGGACATCTTTTTTTTGGGGGGGGATGTATTAGTTCTAAAAGGTCTTCATAGAACCATTCGACTTCAGCTTCTTCAGCGTTACTGGTTGGGGCATAGGCTTGGATTACCATAATATTGAATGAAAGTCACCATCTGCAGTGATTTTGGAGCCCTTCAAAATAAAGTCTCTCACTGTTTTCCCATCTATTTGCCATGAAGTGATGGGGCCGGACATCTTTTTTTTGGGGGGGGGGATGTATTAGTTCTAAAAGGTCTTCATAGAACCATTCGACTTCAGCTTCTTCAGTGTTACTGGTTGGGGCATAGGCTTGGATTACCATAATATTGAATGGTTTGCCTTGGAAACAAACAGAGATCATTCTGTCGTTTTTGAGAATGCATCCAACTACTGCATTTCAGACTCTTTCATTGACCGGGATGGCTACTCCATTTCTTCTGAGGGATTCCTGCCTGCAGTAGTAGATATAATGGTCATCTGAGTTAAATTCACACACTCTCCTCTTTCACTTTCATCAAGAGGCTCTTTAGTTCTTCTTTGCTTTCTGCCATAAGGAGGGTGTCATCTGCATGTCTGAGGTTACTGATATTTCTCCTGGCAATCTTGATTCCAGCTTGTGCTTCATCCAGTCCAGCATTTCTATGATGTACTCTGCATAGAAGTTAAATAAGCAGGATGACAATATGCAGTCTTGATGTACTCCTTTCCCAAGTTTGAACCAGTCTGTTGTTCCATGTCCATTTCTAACTGTTGCTTCTTGACCTGGATACAGATTTCTCAGGAGGCAGGTCAGGTGGTCTGGTATTCCCATCTCTTTAAGAATTGTCCACAGTTTGTTTTGATCCACACAGTCAAAGTCTTTGGGATAGTCAATAAAGCAGAAGTAGATATTCTTCTGGAACTCTCTTCTTTTTTTGATGATCCAATGGATGTTGGCAATTTGATCTCTGATTCCTCTGCCTTTTTAAAATCCAGCTTGAACATCTGGAAATTCACAGTTCATGTACTGTTGAAGCCTGGCTTGGAGAATTTTGAGTATTACTTTGCTAGTGTGTGAGATGAGTGCAATTGTGTGGTAGTTTGAGCATTCTTTGGCATTGCCTTTCTTTGGGATTGGAATGAAAACTGACCTTTTCCAGTCCTGTGGCCACTGCTGAGTTTTCCAAATTTTCTGGCATATTGAGTGCAGCACTTTCACAGCATCATATTTTAGGAGTTGAAATAGCTCAACTGGAATTCCATCACCTCCACTAGCTTTGTTTGTAGTGATGTTTCCTAAGACCCACTTGACTTCACATTCCAGGATGTCTGGTTCTAGGTGAGTGATCACACCATCATGATTATTTGGGTCATGAAGATCTTTTTTGTATAGTTCTTCTGTGTATTCTTGCCACCTCTTCTTGGGTATCTTCTGCTTCTGTTAGGTTCATACCCTTTCTTTCCTTTACTGTGCCCATCTTTGCATGAAATGTTCCCTTGGTATCTCTTGGCTCTTTCAATTACTGACAACTAAAAAATATTTTCAGAGCCATGAAATAGAACACATCTACAAAAGAAATGCTTCCTTAAAAAATACACTAACATTCTGTAGGTCTTGAAATAGAAAATACCATGGACTCAATGGCTTAAACAACAGAAATGGAAACTTTCAGTTCTGGAGGCTGGAAATTTGAGATTAGAGTGCCAGCATATTCAGGTTCTGGTGAGGACTCTCTGGCTTGCAGAAGGCTGCCTTGTCAATGTGTCCTCACATGGTGGAGAGGGAGAGAGTAGTGCTCTGATGACTCTTCTTAGAAGGGCACTAATCCCATCATGAGGGTCCCACCCTCATGACCTCATCTAAGCCTAACTGCCTCCTGAAGGCCCCATCTCCAAATACCATTACATGGTGGTGGTAGGGCTTCAACGTTTGGATTTTAGGGGACACAATTCAGTCCATAGCAGGAATGAAATCCAAACATCTTTCACTTCTTTTTTCTTTTTATAACTGGAAATTTGCCTGATCTCACTAGCCTTTGAGTACAGACAAGGTTACATTGCATGTTGCAGTCTGTGGGGTCACAAAAAGTCAGACACAACTTAGTAACTAAACAACAAGGTCACATTAATGCCCAAATTGCAGTGACTCAACCCTTCCTGCCTATTGGGATTTTGTCCCCTTTCTAAGCTCTCAGCCCCACATGTACAGTGTCTCACTGATGTTCAGGATGGAGTGCATGGCTGCCAGGCCTTTCTTAAGACTGCTGGTTTACCAAGCCTCCAGGTTCCCACCGGGGCATTACCCTCAACCTCAGAGAACCATTTGGTGGTAAGTATGCATTGGGGTGGGGTAAGGGTTGGGGTTGCAGAATGACCCTCTCCTGACCTTACAGCATGTTGTTACATGAGTGCTGATCAGCATCATTGGTTTTATTTAAAAAATAATTTTATTTATTTGTTTTTGGCTGTGCTGGGTCCTCATTGTTGCTTGTGGATGTTCTCTAGTTGCAGAGAGTGGGGACTACTCTCTTGTGGCAGAGCACAGGCTCTAGAGCACATGGGCTTCAGTAATTTCAGCACATGGTCTCAGCAGTTGCAGCTTGTGGGCTCTAGAGCCCAGGCTCCATCACTGCGGTGCACAGAATTCGTTGCCCCTCTGCATGTGGGATCCTTCAGGACCAGGGATCAAACCCATGTCTGCTGCATTGGCAGGAGTACTCTTCAACACTAAGCCATGAGGGAAGCCTGCATTTGTGTGTGTGTGTTTTTTCTTTTTTCACCAGAATAATCTGTCACATTAATACCAATAGCTACTTCAGCCTCTGATCCTAACCTCTCTACTGAGTCTCAAAATCTTCCCCCTTTACTTTACTTCCTCATCTCTGGCCTGGGCCCCTGATTCACAAGGTAACAAAAAAAACAACAACATTCCTTTCCGTGGAAACTCAAAATTCCAGTGTACATCAATTCAGGCAGACAGCACACTTAAGGGGTTAGAAGTCCCACTAGTTTCAAAAACATTCAAAATCCCAGTTTGGGGCCTACCTGGACCCTCCTACTATGCTTTGAATTTTAATAATTTTAAATCATTTTAGACTCACTTATAATAACTGTCTATGAACACAAAAGTCCTAAATTATGAAACATTTAGACACAGGATTTAATGCCATTGGAAGACATGGCTATTGAAGTATTGCATGAGTGTTGAAGAAAATAGGCCTCCACTTTCACGGAATAAAACTCGATACAGGTTCTGAGGAGTAATGATTCACAAACCTGCTTTTGTGACACCGTAAGATTTATAGTAAGTCCCCGATATGAGCTCCTTCCTGAGAGTGGCTTCATAAGTTCAACTTGCTTGTAAGTCCAACAAATTTAGCCTAGGTACCCAACTAATACAATCAGCTCTATAGTACTAATAGTACTATAGTACTCTATAGTACTATTCTTTAATAGGTTTATAATAATTATCACACAAATAATACATAAAAAACAAAAACATTTTTAATCTTACAGTATAGTACCTTGAAAAGTACAGTAGTACAGTACAACAGCTAGCATGGAGGGGGACTGGCATGGAGTGAACAGCAAGAAGAGTTATTGACTAGAGGAGGGAGAGGAGGTGGGAGATGGTAGAGCCGAAGGATCGTCAGCAATAGGAATCAGAGGGAAACTGTGATTTCACTCACACCTGATGTTGACGGCACAGGTTCTGTTCCTTGCTGGATTCAATTCTGTCTACCCTTTTGCAAATATGATCCAGTGATGTCCTGGGAGTGGCTCTTTTTTTTCCTCATCATAGATGATGCAGCAGCACTGAATTCCATTCTGAATGGCTGCTGCAATCTTTGTGTACCATTCTACGTTCAGGTTCTGCGCTTCAAAAACTAACAGTGCCTCCGCAAAGAAAATCCCCTTGCATATCCTGCCTTGTGAATCTCCTCCATTCTTCAGTTACTTCTTTCTCTTGTCTCTCTTTGTCCTTTCTCTGGGCCTGCAGTTCCATCAGGTCTTCCTTACCAAGCACCTTATGTCACAAAGGAAGGAGTTCAATGAAGTTCTCTTATAGATCTAACTTCAGCTTCTTGCTAAGGGTCACTAAGTAGCTGAAGATCTCTTTGGATTCCTCATCCACCTTCTCAAATCCACAAAAATCACGAACAAGCAATGAGCAAAGTTTCTTCCAATCCCCATTATGATGATTAGTGTAATCTCACACCAAGCAAAGTCAATTTGTTTTTTTACAGGCTTGTAGATGTTATGGGGCTTCCATAGCTTGGTTGGTAAAGAATCTGCCTGTAATGCAGGAGACCCTGGGTTGGAAAGATCCTGGGTTGGGAAGATTCCTTGGAGAAGGAAAAAGCAACTCACTCCAGTATTCTTGCCTGGAGAATTCCATGAACAGAGGAGCCTGGCAGGCTAAAGTCCATGGGGTTGCAACGTTGGACACAACTTAGCGACTAAAATCACCACAGATGTTATAGTCCTTTTCAAAATTGTTTCAAGGTTGTTCCTGATTCATCACTCCCCTTTATTGCCTGACAAAAAGTGTGACATAAACAGTATTTCTTGAAAGTCGCTCACTGGTCTACAGGTTGGATATGCGACATAGTATTCGGTGGCAGATACATTACTTTGATGTTGGGATGAAAGTTGTCCATGAATGGCCCAAAGCATTGTCAAGCAGCGAAAGAATGCTGAGTGGGACATCCTTCCCCAAGCAATATGTCCCTACCTCCAGGATAAAGTTGGAGAAGGAAATGGCAACCCACTCCAGTATTCTTGCCTGAAGAATCCTGTAGACAGAGGAGCCTGGTGGGCTGCTGTCCATAGGGTAGATCAGAGGTGGACAGGACTGAAGAGACTTAGCATGCATGCATGCATTGGAGAAGGAAATGGCAGCCCACTCCAGTATTCTTGCCTAGAGAATCCCAGGGACAGAGGAGCCTGGTGGGCTGCCGTCTATGGGGTCGCACAGAGTCGGACATAACTGAAGCAACGTAGCAGCAGCAGCAGCCAGGAGAAAGTGGTGGAAAACCATTCCTGGAAAATGGCCTATGTAACCCATGCTTTGTGGTTACTCTTTCACAGAACAGGAAGAGAGCCCTGGGCTACATTTTTAGGGGCTTTTGGGTTCTCTGAATGATAAGAGAGATTTCAGCTTCATATCGCTGGAAGCATTGCCACCAAATAATAGAATTAGCCTATCCTTTGCTGATTTAGTCTGGCATCAACTTTTCCTCCTCCTTCAGTCTGGCATCCTCTTCCAGTACAGTCCTGTGTCCTCCACATGAAAAACCTCTGGGATAAATACATGCCATCAATATTTCCTTGAATCATTTCAGGAAATTTCCACACAACTACTGTGTCTCAGCTTGCTGCCTTGCCACTTACTTTTACATCATGAAGGTAATTTCATTGGTAGCCTTGAACCAGCCATGGCTGGCATTAAAAGATGTACCCTCTGATTCTTTGCCTTGTTTCTTCTCCACGTCTTCATAAAGGCTTTTTGCTTTCACTTGAATCAGCATTAAGCTGAGAAGAACTCAATGCTAATATCGATCCTGGATCCACATACTGAGAAGTTTCTCCATCTCCTCCATCACTTTTTTATGCTTTTTCATTATTTTTGTTGACATTGGCATTGCAGACTTCATGTTCCATGATCTTGTTCCTTAGAATCATGCTGTTGGTTGAAAGATTCATGTCATAAGAAGAAGCAACATCTATCATCTTTCCACCTCTCTCCACACTCTCAGTTATTTTCACTTTTGTTTCCATCTGTATCATTTGATGGTTCTTAGGAGCACTAGCTGGAGAAGGCAATGGCACCCCACTCCAGTACTCTTGTCTGGAAAATCCCATGGACGGAGGAGCCTGGTAGGCTGCAGTCCATGGGGTCTAAGAGTTGGACACGACTGAGTGACTTCACTTTCACTTTTCACTTTCATGCATTGGAGAAGGAAATGGCAATCCATTCCAGTATTCTTGCCTGGAGAATCCCAGGGATGGGCGAGCCCGGTGGGCTGCCGTCTATTGGGTCGCACAGAGTCGGACACGACTGAGGCGACTTAGCAGCAGCAGCAGCAGCAGCAGCAGTACAGTATCTTTATTTCAAGTCCAGGTTGTGCAGAAACAAGCATAGTAGCAGCAATGATGTAGCTAGTGCTCCTGCTGCTGCTGCTAAGTCGCTTCAGAGTCTATGGGGTCGCACAGAGTCGGACACGACTGAGGTGACTTAGCAGCAGCAGCAGCAGCAGCAGCAGTACAGTATCTTTATTTCAAGTCCAGGTTGTGCAGAAACAAGCATAGTAGCAGCAATGATGTAGCTAGTGCTCCTGCTGCTGCTGCTAAGTCGCTTCAGTCATGTCCGACTCTGCGCAACCCCACAGACGGCAGCCCACCAGGCTTCTTCGTCCATGGGATTTTCCTGGCAAGAGTACTGGAGTGGGCTGCCATTGCCTGTACTCTATATAGTAGTGTACAATAAAGTATACAAAAGCACAACCATTTGTAGAGGATGCATGCATGTGACAGTGTATGCCAGACACACGGACTAATTTACATGTTTGGATAAGTGAACACACATTTGCATCTTTCAGTTTGAAACTAGAAGGTTCATACATAAGGGACTTACTGTTCAGTTCAGTTCAGTTCAGTCTCTCAGTTGTGTGTGACCCCATGAACTGAAGCATGCCATGCTTCCCTGTCCATCACCAACTCCCAGAGCTCACTCAAACTCATGTCCATAGAGTCAGTAATGCCATCCAACTGTTGTCCTCTTCTCTTCCCGCCTTCAATCTTTCCCAGCATTAGGGTCTTTTCCAAAGAGTCAGTTCTTTGCATCAGGTGGCCAAAGTATTGGAGTTTCAGCTTTATCAGTCCTTCCAATGAATGAATATTCAAGACTGATTTCCTTTAGGATGGACTGGCTGGATGTCCTTGCAGTCCAAGGGACATACAAGAGTCTTCTCCAACACCACAGTTCAAAAGCATCAATTCTTCAGTGCTCAGATTTCTTTATAGTCCAACTCTCACATCCACACATGACTACTGGAAAAACCATAGCTTTGACTAGATGGACCTTTGTTGGCAAAGTAATGTCTCTGCTTTTTAATTTGGTGTCTAGGTTGGTTATAGCTTTTCTTCCAAGGAGCAAGTGTCTTTTACTTTCATAGGTGCAATCACCATCTGCAGTGATTTTGGAGCCCAGAAAAATAAAGTCTGACACTGTTTCCACTGTTTCCCCATCTATTGCCATGAAGTGATGGGACCAGATGCCATGATCTTTGTTTTCTGAATGCTGAGTTTTAAACCACCTTTTTCACTCTCCTCTTTCACTTTCATCAAGAGGCTCTTTGGTTCTTCTTCACTTTCTGCCATAAGGGTGTCATCTGCATATCTGAGGTTATTGATATTTCTCCCAGCAATCTTGATTCCAGCTTGTGCTTCATCCGGCCCAGCATTTTGCATGATGTATTCTGCATAGAAGTTACATAAGCAGGGTCACAATATACAGCCTTGACGTACTTCTTTCCCAATTTGGAACCAGTCTGTTGTTCCATGTCCAGTTCTAACTGTTGCTTCTTGACCTGCACACAGATTTCTCAGGAGGCAGGTCAGGTGGTCTAGCATTCTGTGGCATTGCCTTTCTTTGGGATTGGAATGAAAACTGACCTTTTCCAGTCCTGTGGCCACTGCTGAGTTGTCCAAATTTGCTGGCATATTGAGTGCAGCACTTTCACAGCATCATCTTTCAGGATTTGAAATAGCTCAACTGGAATTCCATCACCTCCACTAGCTTTGTTCATAGTGATGCTTCCTAAGGCCCACTTGACTTCACATTCCAGGATGTCTAACTCTAGGTGAGTGATCACACCATCGTGATTATCTGGGTTGTGAACATCTTTTTTGTGTAGTTCTTCTGTGTATTCTTGCCACCTCTTCTTAATATCTTCTACTTCTGTTAGGTCCATACCATTTCTGTCCTTTATTGTGCCCATCTTTGCATGAAATGTTCCCTAGGTGTCTTTAACTATTTTGAAGAGATCTTTAGCCTTTCCCATTCTATTGTTTTCCCCTATTTCTTTGCATTGATCATTGAGCAAGGCTTTCTTATCTCTCCTTGCTATTCTCTGGAACTCTGCATTCAAATGGGTATATCTTTCTTTTTCTCCTTTGCCTTTTATGTCTTGTCTTTTCACAGCTATTTGTAAGGTCTCCTCAGACAACCATTTTGCCTTTTTGTATTTCTTTTTCTTGGGGATGGTCTTGATCACTGCCTCCTATACAATGTCACAAACCTCTGTCTATAGTTCCTCAGGCACTCTAGCTATCAGATCTAATCCCTTGAATCTATTTGTCACTTCCACTGTACAGTTGTAAGGGATTTGATTTAAGTCATACCTGAATGGTCTAGTGGTTTTCCTTACTTTCTTCAATTTAAGTCTGAATTTGGCAGTAAGGAGTTCATGACCTGAGCCACAGTCATCTCCCGGTCTTTTTTTTTTTTCTTCGCTGACTGTATAGTCATCTTTGGCTGTGAAGAATATAATCAAACTGATTTTGATATTGACTATCGGGTGATGTCCATGTGTTGAATCTTCTCTTGTGTTGTTGGAAGAGGGTGTTTGCCATGACCAGTGTGTTCTCTTGGCAAAACTCTGTTGGCCTTTGACCTGCTTTGGTTTGTACTCCAAGGCCAACTTTGCCTCTTACTCCAGGTATCCATAACTTCCTACTTTTCCATTCCAATCTCCTATAATGTAAAGGACATCTTTTGGGGGTGTTAGTTCTAGAAGGTCTTGTAGGTCTTCATAGAACCATTCAACTTAAGCTTCTTCAGCATTACTGGTTGGGGCATAGATTTGGATTACTGTGAAGTGAATGGTTTACCTTGGAAATGAACAGAGATCATTCTGTCATTTTTGAGATTGCATCCAAGTACTGCATTTTGGACTCTTTTGTTGACTATGATGGCTACTCCATTTCTTCTAAGGGATTCTTGCCCGCAGTAGTAGATATAATGGTCATCTGAGTTAAATTCACCCATTCCAGTCCATTTTAGTTCACTGATTCCTAAAATGTTGATGTTCACTCTTGCCGTCTCCTGTTTAACCACTTGCAATTTGTCTTGATTCATGGACCTAACATTTCAGATTCCTATGCAATATTGCTCTTTGTAGCTTCAGATTTTACCTCCATCACCATTCACATCCATAACTGGGTGTTGTTTTTGCTTTGGTTCCATCTTCATTCTTTTTGGAGTTATTTCTCCACTGATCTCCAGGAGTATATTGGGCACCTACCAACCTGGGAAGTTGTGTCCTATCTTTTTGCCTTTTTATACTGTTCATGGGGTTCTCAAGGCAAGAATACTGAAGTGGTTTGCCATTCCCTTTTCCAGTGGACCACGTTTTGTCAGAATTCTTCACCATGACCCATCCGTCTTGAGAGGCCCTACATGGCATGGATCAAAGTTTCATTGTATTAGACAAGGCTGTGGCCCATGTAATCAGATTGGTTAGTTTTCTGTGATTGTGGCTTTCATTCTGTCTGCCCTCTGATGGAGAAGAGGCTTATGGAAGCTTCCTGATGGGAAAGATTGACCGAGGGGGAAACTGGGTCTTGTTCTGATTGGCGGGACCATGCTCAGGAAAACTTTAATCCAATTTTCTGTTCATGGGCGAGCCTGTGTTCCCTCCCTGTTGTTTGACCTGAGCCCAAACTATGGTGGAGGTGATGAAGATAATGGTGACCTCCTTCAAAAGGTCCCATGCATGTCCTGCTACACTCAATGCCCCCAACTGCAGCAGGCCACCACCGACCCATGCCTCTGCCTGAGACTCCTGTATACTCATGGGCAAGTCTGGATCTGTCTCTTATGGGTCACTGCTCCTTTCTCCTGGGTCCTGGTGCCCACAAGCTTTTGTTTTTGTCCTCCAAGAGTATGTTTCCCCAGTTGTGTGTAAGTTCCGGTGGCTCTAGGGTGGGGTTAATGGCGACCTCCTCCAGGAGGGCTTATGCTGTACCCAGGTCTGCTGCACCCAGAGCCCCCGCCCCTGCAGCAGCCCACTGCTGACCTGCACCGCCTCAGGAGACACTCACACACAGTTCTGGCTGTCTCTGTGGGGTCTCTGGGTCCTGGTGTGTATTTATATCCAAACTACCTTGAAAGTGGGGTCTGCTCTGGTGGCTCAGAGGTTAAAGCGTCTGCCTGCAATGCGGGAGACCTGGGTTCGATCCTTGGGTCTGGAAGATCCCCTGGAGAAGGAAATGGCAACCCACTCCAGTTCTTGCCTGGAGCATCCCATGGACAGAAGAGCCTGGTGGGCTACAGTCCACGGGGTCGCAAAAAGTCGGACACGATTGAGTGACTTCACTTTCACCTTGAAAGTATGAAAACAAAAAGTTTCATTGAATTATTGAATTTTGAAAATATACTGCAAATTAGTATTTGAATTATTTTGAGAAAATGTTATAAATTACTACTTGCATCATTTTAATTGAGAAAAGAATATGCTGGAAACTACTCTTTTAGGAGGCTTCCCTGGTGGCTCAGACAGTAAAGAATCTGGGAAACCTAGGTTCGATCCCTGGGTTGGGAAGATCCCCTGGAGGAAGGCATGGCAACCCACCCCGGTATTTTTTGCCTGTAGAACCTCAAAGGACAGAGGAGCCTGGCAGGCTATAGTCTGTGGGGTCACAAAGAATCGGACACAACTGAGCGACTAAGCACAGCACAGCACTCTTGCAGGGTAAGAAAGTGTCACAGAATCAAACCAATAGCAGGGATTCAGATATGACTTTGGGTAAATCTCCTGCTTGTCTCTGCTGGGCTTCTTCTAAAACAGGGAAAAAACAGTAATTCCTCCTCCTTGGTTTACTATGAGGGTTCAGTGAATGATATATGAAATTCTTAAAACTACCTGGCATATGGTAAACTGTGTGAGTGTCTGCTGTTTATTTAAATTTTTTTTTCAAGGAATTGGGTTCTCAGATTAGTCAGCAAAAACACTTTAAATCAAAAGTTATATTCAGAACTCAATAATACTTCTTGTTAAGTTGCTTTTCACTGCTTAATTTAATTTTCTGTGGGTCAGTGGTCTTTAATCAAAAGCTAAGTGTATCCATCCTTATGCTAGTAAAGAATTTCCTAAAGTCTGTTCTTTAGGGATGCTGTTTTAGTAGACTATTAGCAGATGCTATGTGAAAAAATATGATGAACTTGGGAAGTGCTGAGTCAGACACGACAATGCGGCTTTTTTCCTTAGGACTTCTCAGAACTGTGCATGCTCTCAGGCACCCTGAGATTGCTGAGAGTTTCCCAAATGTATATGAAAACAGATTCTTTTATTTACAGAGAATCTTGAAAGGTTAATGTTCTGTGAAATGTGCTTTGGCATTTTAAATATGCATTGAAGGAATGCATTGACAGGAGCAAGAAAACCTACAGAAGCTTCCTCTTAAGGGGTCCAGTCAAACTGGATGGAACAGCCCGTGTTATTACCATTATAACTCATATGCAGAAGGGGTACCATTTATATACTATCTTTACAAAGTACTTTGTTTCATTTTACCTTTCAGAGAGGCAAAAACCAACACTGAGGGACAATTCTTAATTTACAGAGGAGGAAAGTGAGGCTCAGAGGAGAGTGGTGAGAGGTGTGGTCTTGGGCTCCAGGACAGAGCCAGGGAAGGGGGATTCAAGCCCACACTTGGAGTCCTCTGCCTCTCCCGCTGTGCCACACTGCGGTCTGATGGGATTTCAATTAAACATTCCTTCAGGGCGAACACAGAGGGTCTTACATCTGACCTCAATTAGAAGAGTTGAGAGTGGAAGTGCATTTTTGTGTGGCATGACATGCCACAAGGCAATGTGGCGTCTGAGACAGGCATCCAGAGAAAAGAGGGAAGCGTGGGGACCAGAGGAAAACTGGCACTTAGAATTTGGGTCTGACAGTTTGGGGTGACTCTGCTTTGTGGTTTCTGATTTGGTGGGTTCTCATAAAGGAGCCAGCTCTGAGCTCCATAAGTACGTGACTTATTTGTCCTCATACCCATAGCACTGCACACTCCAGGGATGCTCCTTAGAAAGACACTCAAAAAGCACAACTTTCACTAATAATGAACAGCAGATGCTTCTTTTTTTCGCTCTACTCAAAATAATCTAGTGCTCTTTGCAAAAATCATTTTCTCATCATCTTAAAAGGATATTACTTCCTACTCTTTTTAAATTTAATTTTTATTTTATATTGGGGTATAGCTGATTTTCAGAGACACTTATGATTTATTTGACTGTGCCAGGTCTTAGTTGCAGCATGTGGGATCTAGTTCCCTCAGCAAGGATTAAACCTGGGCCCCCTGCCTTAGAAGTACAGTGTTAGACCACCAGAGAAGTCCCCACTGTTTTATTTAATATGTCTAGGCACTAGATGCTTATTTACTCATTAGATGTATAACAGAGTATCTGAAGAAAACTGAGGGGTAACCTAGTGCTGAGTTTATTTTCTCATTGGTAAATCAGGTATACTAACAATTAATAATAACAGCTACTATTTGAGTGCCTACTAATGGCTCAGCACTATGTAAAATGATTTACAAAATTGACTTTGTGACAATGGAAAATAATAATTATTAATATTCCCATTTTACAGAGAGAACTGAGGCTTGAAGAGGTTAAATAACTGGCCACTTAGTCATGCAGCCAAGATATTGTTCTGAATGCGTCTTTCCCATATACCCATATGAGTAGCTTGATAGGGACTGTGCTTCCCAACCCAATGATCTTGGCTTGGCTCAGTGACCAGCACATAGGAGGGACTTTATACGAGTATGTCAAGTGAATGCATAAATAAGCAAGACCTAGGTGTTTTAAACACTGGCTGACTTCACCTAAAAGTCGTTTTAACAAAAGCATTTTGCCTCAGAATGGAGAGAGCAACTTGTCTGAAAGCTCAAAGTGAGGCAGCCCCTGTCTTTTTGAGGCTGTGGGTGGAGTCTGGCCCTCCTGCACACCATCGCAACACCTGTTTGTTCTCAGTCACCTGCACTCATCAGCAAATTGCCAGAGAAAGGGCCTCACCAAGGACATTAAAGTAAGGACGTCTATAGTGGCTAAAGCCCCTGTGGATAACTGATGGTTCATGGCTTCTTCCAGGCTGGTTTCCCCACCTGGCTACTGCTGTGTCCCTTCTGGACTGTTGGCTATCCTTAAGCCTCTTTCTTTCCTTTTTCTCTATGCAGTCTCTGGAATTCACCAGTGGGACTCAGCCACTGATTCCCACAGTGGTTGTATTTTTTTTTTTAATTGGAGTATAGTTGATTTATAATGTTGTGTTAGTTTCAGACATATGGCAAAGTGATTCAGTTACATATATATATTTTAGTTCATTTACAATGCTGTTAGTTTCAAACATACAGCACAGTGATTCAGTTATATATATACATATATTGATTCTTTTTTAGATTCCTTTCTCGTATAGATGGGGTTCTCTAGTGGCTCAGTGGTAAAAGAACCTGCCTGCCAATGCAGGACTCAGATTCAGTCCCTGGTTTGGGAAGATCCCCTGGAGAAAGAAAGAGCAACCCACTTCAGTATTCTTGCCTGGAAATCCCATGGACCAAGGAGCCTGGTGGGGTCCATGGGGTTGCAAAGAATTGGATGCGACTGAGCACACACACTCATACAGGTTATCACAGAACACTGAGCAGAGTTCACTGTGCTATATACAGCAGGTCCTTGCCGTTATCCATCATAAACAGCAGTGTGTGTGTATCCATTTCAACTTAAGCCTGTTTCATATAGAAATGCTGGAGTTGTGATTTGAGGCTGAGCTCTTTTCCTCTGGAGGTCTCAGGAGTTCATCTCTGAAGAAGCCTTGCTCAAGCCTAGCCCTGTGAGTGAATTCCCAAATCTCGAGTACCCATCTATTCCAGGGCATCTCTTCCCAAGAAAACACAGAGAAAGGCAACCTGCAGGACACAAATAACTAACTAAACCCAGACTCCATAGACCAGGCAAGGAAATGGGCCTGCATGCAACCTCGAAGAGGCTGGTACTGCAGGAGCCATGAAGTATAAAAGAACAACACTCCCATCACCCCTCCTCCAACCCCCCTGCCTTGGAAAAGCCCCTTTCCCTAGAGGCTAGGCCTGGGGCAGCTGTGCTCCACGGGAGAGGGGGTCAGTGTGCCAGAGTCAAAGCTCAGAAGCATTGGAAATGATGATTTTCATTCAGACCTCACTTTTGACTGAAAAGTAATACTGAATATGGGAGAAATATCTTGTTTGGGTACCAACGTGGGTGAGGAATCCTCAACCCCTGTTTATATTTTCCTCTCCCCCAACTATCTGCAGCTTGCCCACAACTCGACAAAGTGGCCTAAATGGGCCAAGGCAGGAAAGGTTGACTCACTTGTAGATTCCAGAGGCTGGGAAAATTTACAGAACCACAGCGGGGTAGTGGACACACTGACTTCTAGAGCAGGGAAAGAAACTGAAAGTCAGAGAAACTTCTGGAAGGCAGAGGGGAGTGGTTGGATGGTTTCCTATGCCTGGACCACCACATTCTGGGAGGGAAGCAGCCGGTAGCAATGACTTGCTAGACTTAAGACTACGGAGGCTGAACTTCTGTGATTATAGCAGAGCCTAGAGAGCTGTGTCACCTAAGCCAAGAGATCAGAAAGGAAATAGTGGGGTTATCCACGGGGTTGGGGGCTGGGGTGGGGCAGAACAGCTGAGAAGTGGCCTCCGGTGCAATACCAGGGCGCAAGGGTGCCTGATGGGCCAGCAACAACAAATCCCAGTTGGCTGATGGAGGGCCCAGCCTAGACAGGAAAGTAGAAAGAGGCACCTGGGAAGGACTGAGGGGCTTGAGGTGGTAGAGGTTTAGTGGAATACAAGGCTCAGTGAGAGTCAGGAAGTGGCTTACCTCCTGGGGGTGAGAGACTGAGAAACATCCGATCCCTATCAGGCTCAGGCCACTGAGTGTGTGGCGTCTGAAATGTGGGCATTGAGATCAATAAACTAAAATAAATGTTGCTCAGTCGTGTCCGACTCTTTGCCACCTCATGGACTGTAGCCTAGCAGGTTCCTCCGTCCATGGGATTTTCCAGGCAAGAATACTGGAGTGGGTTGCCATTTCCTTCTCCAGGAGAGCTTCCCAACCCAGGGATCGAACCCAGATCTCCCGCGTTGTAGGCAGACGCTTTACTGTCTGAGCCACCGGGGGTATCAAAACGGACAACCCACTTGCAAAGGTGACAATGTTTCTGTCAAGCTCAACAATATTTATCAGGCGTTCCATCACTCAAAGACTGCAGTCCCCAAGAGTGGACTTCAGAGGAATATGTACTGCTCTGCTCCTTTGTCAGGGGAGAGAGATGCCTGGATTCCTAAATTCAGAACAACCTCCTACAAATCAGGAAGCAGTCCGAGATATACAATATATATTTGTAAAACATCTATCTCCTTAAGGCCTTGGAACTACACGTAGCACCCAGTACCCGCCACGCCACCCCCGAGGCAGGAGGTGTGCAGGGGGCGCGTGTGTGTCTGGTGGTCAGAGATGTGAATCTCAGCAGCGACGCAAATGCTCAGAGTCCCGCCACCCTGTCGCCCGCTGACAGGATCTGGCCGCCAACGCCTGGGAAAAAAAAAAAAGAAGAGCCCCAGCTGCCCCACCCCATCCGTCCACCCCCGCCCCCCCGCCCCAGTTGGCCCAGCAAACAAGCGCTCCAAGGCCCTGGGAAGGGGCGCAGCGTGGGAAAGGGATGGTTGAGTTTTAACCGGAGGCAGAGCGTGAGCCGGACCAGTGTGTGCGGAACGCGAGCAGTCGAGCGCAGAGAGGCACCACCGCTGCAGTTAACTCCTCCCTGCCCGCCGCGCCGACCCTCCCCCAGATTCCCCGCTCAGCCAGCATGAAGCGAGCCCACCCTGAGTACAGCTCCTCGGATAGCGAGCTGGACGAGACCATCGAGGTGGAAAAGGAGAGTGCGGACGAGAATGGGTGAGTTGGCGGCTGGAGGCTAGCGTCGGCTGGCCTCGGTGACAGCGCACGAGGGCCCGGGGCACGCCGGCGCCCTGCACTGACCTCTGTGCATCTCCGGCAGGCCTCCGCCCCGGGTGAATGACCCGGAGGTGCTTTGAAGCCCAAGTTGCCTAAAAAATCTGAGTACGGGTAGGGCGTGGGGGCGACCTCTCAGATCACCTCCTCTCACTTAACGGCGATTCCTGTCCCCCCCACCCCTCTTCATTTAGGAACTTGAGTTCAGCTTTAGGGTCCATGTCCCCAACTACATCTTCACAGATCTTGGCCAGGAAAAGACGGAGAGGCGTGAGTCTCTTTATAGTGCACCCCTTTTTTTTGGGGGGGGGGGCTGTTTGTTTTATTAATTAACGGGAGGAACCACCTTTCTTCACTTTAGAATTTACAGTCGTAATGGAAATGTCTCCCGTTGTTTTGCCTGCTTTCTCCAGATTATTGAGAAGCGCCGACGAGACCGGATCAATAACAGTTTGTCTGAGCTGAGGAGGCTGGTACCCAGTGCTTTTGAGAAGCAGGTAATGGAGAAAGTAGGTAGCTCTCTCGATGTAGCTATCCACGCCTTCAGACTCCTTCGGCTCGTTAATCTGAACCTCACCCGTGCCTTGGAAAATAACCGCGTTTGTGAGAAGGAAATAAATTCATCCAGATTCCAACATGTTTTGCAAAGATAATCTATTTTGCTGTTGTCTGTGCTTTTATTTTTTACAGAGCACATCTATGCGTATATATTTCAAGTTGTTCCCCAAAGGCAGTAAGTGCCAAATCAAGTTTTTGTTGTTGTTTCCTTCTCTAGGGATCTGCCAAGCTAGAAAAAGCCGAGATCCTGCAGATGACGGTAGATCACCTGAAAATGCTACACACTGCAGGAGGGAAAGGTACGTCTCTCGTCCGGTGGGGCGTCTGCGTGTCCGGGGCACAGTGATCAGCCACCGACGGCTAGGATTGGTGCAGTCGCTGCTTTATTTTTACTGTGCGCTTTGTGGGTGGAGAGAGAACGGTGTGTTGTGTGGGGAGTTGCCTGTCTGTGTGCTTTCACGTGCACATAGGTTTTCTCCAGTGAATTCATCACCCCAGCCCTCTGCAAGCTAAGCGTATGCACCTTTTGGAAAATACCTATTATGTGTGACAGCTAAAGTTGTGACAGCTCTGGTCTGGTAGCTCAAACCACATTTGTTTATTAACCTTTTGGAGAAAAAGCCTTTCTTTTTTTTTTTTTTTATATATGGTCTTAATTTCATATACAAGATTCTTAAAGAATAATCTGGCACATGACTCTTGAGGAAAGAAACCTGTTGTGATGAGGTAGAGAAAACCCCAAGGAAGGTGGGGGATCGAGGTCTGTGTGTCTATCTCCAGCCGGAAAATGCTCCACTCTGGACCAAGTGTCTAAAAGCTCCGTGATGATAACTTACATCTGTGTGTCTAATGAATTTCACTACTCTGTGGTTTTTCTGTCCTTGAAGTGTTTTTTGTTGTTGTTGAGGGAAAACATTAAAGGAATGAACATAGTTTCATCTGCCGGTAGGGTATAATTCCAGTTTCTGCTTGGCAGTTTCTAATTGGGCTTTGAACTTGCATTAGCAAGCACATACTTCTTATGTTGATGAATGCAAAGACTTTGGTCGACTCCCAAATATGTGGACTTTAAGAAGAGCCCGTGAATGCTTTTTTTTTTTTTTTCCTTAAAGGATGTAGCTATTTGCCAGGAAGGGCTGCCTTTGGGATCGAAGAAATGAGGGAAATGAGCGAAGCTCTGAGGTTTTTCTTTTGTTCGTTTCTCAGGCTATTTTGACGCTCACGCCCTTGCTATGGACTATCGGAGTTTGGGGTTTCGGGAATGCCTGGCCGAAGTCGCCCGTTACCTGAGCATCATTGAAGGACTGGATGCCTCGGACCCTCTTCGAGTTCGCCTGGTCTCACATCTGAACAACTATGCCTCCCAGCGGGAAGCGGCGAGCGGCGCCCACGCAGGCCTTGGACACATTCCCTGGGGGAGCGCCTTCGGACATCACCCGCACGTCGCGCACCCGCTGCTGCTGCCCCAGAACACCCACGGGAACACTGGCACCTCGGCCTCACCCACGGAATCCCACCACCAGGGCAGGTTGGCCACAGCACATCCGGAGGCGTCCGCTTTGCGAGCGCCCCCTAGTGGCGGCCTTGGACCGGTGCTCCCGGTGGTCACCTCCGCCTCCAAACTCTCTCCACCCCTGCTCTCCTCCGTGGCCTCCCTGTCGGCCTTCCCCTTCTCTTTCGGCTCCTTTCACTTACTGTCTCCCAATGCACTGAGCCCTTCGGCACCCACGCAGGCAGCAAACCTTGGCAAACCCTATAGACCTTGGGGGACGGAGATTGGAGCTTTTTAAAGAACTGATGCTTTAGAGTGAGGGAGGGGAAAGCTTAAATTCCCAGCTGAGCTGGGCTGTTGCCAACATCACCTTAAAGTCATCGGTAAAATAAAAAGGAAAAAGGTACACTTTCAGATAAACTTTGTTGAAAGACGAAAGGTTTGTTGGTTTACTTTTTCTTTTTTAATGTTTTTTTAATCATGTCATGTATTAGCAGTTTAAAAGCTAGTTGTTAAATTTTGTTCCAAATATTAAATTGAAATAGTGAGTATAAACCCACAAATTGGTGATAGGTTTGTACTGTGCCTAATTTACTTTGTTAACCTGTCTAAGAAAGATCCCATTTTTGTCCCAAAGTTTTGGGGATTTTAACATTTAGTATTTTGGGTCTGTTCTTTTCCTTATATAGTTACAGTCTCTTTTTAGAATTAATTTTCCAAACCACTGTGCTCAATGTTAACATGATGCTATTTTGTTAATATTTTGACAAGTAAGGTATTGTATAAATGATATTCTTTGGGGGGTGGGCTGTATTGAATTTTATATTTCTGAATAAAGCGTTGACAAATCAGATGATCAGCTTTATCCAAGAAAGACTAGCTAATTCTCTGCCTCCTACAGCAGTGAGGTGAATGTACAAACCATTAGGGGCCCTGAATCTGAATGACCAGTCACTGTCGTCTGCCAGGAGTCACAGTTCTGGCTTGGCTAGGAGAGGTCTGGGTTTGGAGTTGGTAGGGAAGGGACAGGCTGCAGTTGCATTGAATATGTCTGCATTTATCAGCCTCAAGCAATGCAATGAATTTTTAATTTCACAGATCTCAAGTTCGCAGATGTTAACATGGATAAGTGATCTTGGTGTGCAAGTGGTCAATGGAATAGTCCAGTGGAACCTGTTAAATTCATAACCTAATTCTTCCCGGAGCTACCATGTTTTCTTTTCACTGGGAATGTTTATGTTGTGTTCTTTTTGGCGCATGGAAATGTGGTTGTTGAGATAACTTAAAACGTCTTCGCTGCCTTCTATTTGGTTTATTTAATTTGATTTGAGCTATAAAAGCATCATCTTACAGGTCTATTCCTTTAGCAGGTATAGTTTAAATGACCTCCACTGAACTGGGTTTGACCTCTGTTGTACTGATGTGTTGTGACTAAATAAAGAAGAACAAACTCTTCTCCTGTATATGTCTTACCTACTTTAGCCTTTCTCTCTGTTGACTGAGATAAAAATTCTCATTTTCATTTTGCCTGGTCATCAGTTTTCTTCTGTTTAATAATCTCATTATTCTTGGTCTTTGTGATTTTGGATAAGGTGACTTCATTATGATGTAGAGCTTTGGTGTGGCTCCCATAAGAGGATATAGTGCTCTAGCTGTTATGTCAGATAATCGGGCCCTAAAGTGATCATCTATGGACTAGAAACTTCAAATCCTGGTTGCGAGTTGCAGGGTGGGAGAAAACTCTAAAATCTTATAAAATAGTGATGACTGTTCAACAGATATTTACTGAGGATGTTTGCTGCATGCTCAGTTCTATACAGGAAGAATAGAATATTTAATTTCTTCTTCTTCTTCTTTTTTTTTTTAATGGCAAAACAAAGCCAAACCTTGCTAACTCAGAGCCCAGGAATCTGGTGAGTGGTGGCAGGCTGTAATTCCGCACCTGCAGGGCTCTGGAATCTTCCCTTGTCTTCTTTCCAAGGAATCTGTTTAACCCTTTAGTTGCCTTTGACTCATGCACTGGGTAGTGTGGAGGCAGACACATGCTTTATAGAATGGAAACGCTGCCAGAACAGAGGCAGTCATCTGGGCTCCCTGGGGAGAAGAGTGCCTTCCCATGGCCTTAAAAGTCGTCCTTCTGCCAATTAAGGAATCTCCTAGCTGGGACGGAGTTGCTTTGATCCTGAGAGTGGTGGAGGGGAGAAGGAGAAAACCCACTGTAGCAGATGAAGTAGACCCACACCTCCCTCCTCTGATTAAGAAATGAAGGCAGGACTTCCCTGGTGGTCCAGTGGTTAAGAATTCGCCTGCCAATACAGGGGACATGGGTTCAATCCCTGGTCGGGGAACTAAGATCCCACGTGCCTCGGGACAACTGAGCCTGTGTACTGCAACTACTGAGCCCACGCTGTAGAGCCTGTGCTCTGCAAGAAGAGAAGCCACCTCACTGAGAAGCCCTCACACAGAAACCAGAGTAACCCAGCTCACTGCATCTAGAGAAAGCCTGCACTCAACAACAGAGACCCAGAACAGCCAGAAAAAAAAAAAAAAATGAAGGCAAAGTGAAGAATGTACTTTGGATTCGAGCAGTGACTTCTGGGTCCCTATGAGGGAAAAGGATGGAGAGTGTGGCATTTTTCTGATTGGGATTTTCAAATGCTAGCTCCCGCTCAACCCCTCTCTGTGTGGCCTCAGACATCGGTGCCTCCTGTGATGCATGGTTCTGTTCTGAGCACACCCTGTGTCATGCAGACACTCTTTCCGCCTGCCATGATGGCTGCGATGGAAAGTGTTATGATGATCTCTGCCAAGTGTCAGTTTAATTTTAGCAACTGGGATTTCAAACGGCATTACAGCATTACTGAACAGCATTGTGCTTAGACGGTCTTAGATGCGCCCTCTGGCACCCAGGTTTGATGGCTGCTAGTGAGATAGGAAAGAAGTAAAGCCTCTCATTTTATTGGCTCTGCTGGAAGCTCCGTGAAACTGTAAATGTGGGGCTCGTTCTGCTTGCCATGTCTATGGTCTCCATGTCACCATCTGGTTACGACTTTTTTCTTTTTCTGAGGGGGGATATGAGGGGGTCATTTTCAAGATTACATAGTTTTCCAAAGAAATATTTTGGTGGGGCATTCCCTGGAGGTCCAGTGGTTAGGACTTGGTGCTTTCACTGCCAGGGGCCCTGGTCAAAGAACTAAGAGCCTGTAAGCAGCAGCCAATTAAAGAAAGAAAGAAATATTTTGGTTTCTTTTTCAACCTCTTCAAGGTGACGAGTGTCTGGAAACTGTGGCAATGGAGTCTGAGTTACCTGGAAAACAGGATGGGGTTACGATGATGAATTGTTCTTGCATGCTCAGTCACTTCAATTGTGTCCAGCTCTTTGCGACCCTATGGACCATAGCTTGCCAGGCTCCTCTGTCCATGAGATTCTCCAGGCAAAAATACTGGATTGGGTTGCCATGCCCTCCTCCAGAAGATCTTCCTGACCCAGGAATCGAACCCACGTCTCTTTTGTCTCCAGCATTGGCAGGTGAGCACTTAACCACTAGTGCCACCTGGGAAGCGGACATAGAAAAATGAATGTAGGAAAACTCATTTCTATTCTGAGTTGATGGAGTATGAAAAAAATTTAACATCAGAATCATTAGTGCCAGCATATTTTAATTTTGTATATGTTTGTAACGCTTCTATCCATGTAGCCAAAACAGTTTTAGATGGCCTGTAAATGTACCTTGTGGAGAAAATAATATCACTTGTCATAAAGAATTTGGAAGGCCTCAATAATTACCCATTATCTTCTATATATATATAACCATGAATTAATGACATGAAAAATAGGTGGGCAGAATTCTTGTATAAGAAAAACCTCTTAACCTAAATAACTTTTAGATTTAGAAAAAAAAAATTGGGATGTATCATTTCTAACTTATTCAGTATAGTTTAATTAGTATGTATTTTATTCAGCTTTTCTTTGTCCCACTCTGTTACTCACAAAAAAAATATTTTAAATATAGATTACTTATATTTTAAATCTCTCAGAAAATGTTGTATCACCTAGTTATACTTCTCCTTAGCCCTTCTGGTACCAGTATCAGCTTTGATGCCTTCATTAGATTGCACTGATGATTTATAATTAAAATAACTTCAGAGCTAATAGCATTTGAGATACTGCTTCAAATGTGACCCAATTTCTTTCACAACTGGAGCTCCAGGGAAGGGGGATGTCATGGGAAGGGGACCCGAACTCTGGGTCCTGCTCTGCTTTTATCCCAGTGCCCTGAGGTGAGTCATTTACAATTCTCCGGACCCTGCTTTCTCCATCTGTCCCATAAACTGGTTGGATTAGATGGAAGTCCCAGGTATATATTTCCTAGGGACAGGCACTAAAATGGGAAGATGCATGGGTCATCAGTCAGTGAGTGCTGACTTGGGGGTATCTTCAGTCTGAAGGGTCATACCCACTGTGTCTATGAAGGAATTTTGGTCCAGTGTTGCCAGATCTCTCAAATTTCCGAGAGCATCTCCAATTCTAGCTTTTTATGTGAAATTGACCCATTTAGGTAAGTCAGTAACGAATTCACTGAAAGCTGTCTGCCAGTGTAGCAGTTAACTCTCAGCTCCTAGGGCTCTAATCTGAAAGCCTCTATGCAGGCTAAAATTTTCTAGTATCTTTGCCATGCACAGCCAAGATATGCTTAATGGATAAATACTTGCCTAACAAATTAAAAAGTGCAGTAATTAGGCAGCTTTAGGTAGTTTTATGTAAAGATAATGGGCAGAGTTTTTAAAAATTATTTCTAGGTTGTCTTATTTCCTTACAGAGAGAGAACTGAGGACTTCCCTGGTGGTTCAGTGATTGAGAATTTGCCTTGCAAAGCAGAGGACATGGGTTCAATCCCTGGTTGGGAAACTAAGATCCTACATGCTTCAGGGCAACTAAGCCTGTGCACCACAGCTAGAGAGCCCTTATTCCACTGCAAGAGAAGCCCTCCAGCCACAACAAGCCCCACTGCAGCCTAAATAAATAAAAAAATTTTAAATAATTAAAAAAATAAGAGAAATGCCCTCCAGCCACAACAAAGACCCAGGGAAGACAAATAAAATTTTAAATTTTTTTAAAAATAAGAAAAATGCCCTCCAGCTGCAACAAAGACCCAGGGCAGCCTAAATAAATAAATAATTAATAAAATAATTTTTTAAATAGGAGAAACACCCTCCAACCACAACAAAGATGCAAGGCAGCCAAAATAAATAAATAAATATTTTAAAAGAATTAAAAAAAATTTAAATATAAGAGAAATGGAAACCATTTTTGTTCTAAGTCTGGACCTTTTGCAGGAACTTCTGAAGACGCTCTCTCATCTTGGTCCTTGTGTTCACCTGACCGAAGAGGAAGATGGGGTTTCAGCCTGGTGGCCTTCAATGAAACAGCGGGTATGTAGCTGGCTGGTGACTCAGCACACTGAAGTCCTCAGAGGTGCCATCTGATTTCAAGAAGAAAGAAGTCCCTGCAGAGAGCGAGTTGTTTTGAACCTCACCTTGCAATAGAATGCCTGCCTTCATCTTGATGAGCTGCAGGCCTCGTCACTCAGATGCTTCAGTGTCAGCTCTGGGGTGGGGGCAGGGAGAGGGGCAAAAGCAGCGAAGGAAGGAGACACTCAGGTCTTTCTTTCTGAACTATCTGCAGGTATTGACATACATTTGCGTCAGAACTGTTTACCCCCTCATCCCTAGCCCTCCCCGCCCCGCCTCCTTCCACCCGAGGCAAGCAACAGTGGAGAGATGGGTCTTGGGAAACTCAGTAGGTTTCTGGATTTGGGGCTAATAGCCTGTGATTTTGTGCTTCTTTAGAGTTATGTTGTAAAATTTACCATCCTATTTATGATTATGTTCATATTTTTCATTAATTGCTTTGTGTTGGGTTTTGATGTATATTCAAGAAGGGTGAAGAGACTGAGCTTGATTTGGAAAAACCCTTACTCATTCATAGGCAGTTGCCAGGTGGTCTGTGGCTTGATTTGGAAGACTCTTCTTTGAAAATTTTTTGTGTATTTGTTCTGTGTCAGGTCTTAGCTGCCACGCGTGGGGTCTTTCTTTGCGACCCACAGACTCTCTAGTTGGTTTGGTTGCTCTGTGGCTCACAGGACCTTAGTTTCCTGACCAGGGATCAAAAGCTGAGTTGGAGAAGAGACTTGAAAACACCATGATAGGCAGAGAGAGACTGGCTGATACCCCTGAGAGAGTTGATGACTGAAAGTTTTCTGTAGCTACTTTTATTTATTTTTTATCCTTGGTGGTAATCTCTCCCCTGGGGCATGATTTATTTTTGTTTCTGGTGTATAGGAATGTTTCATGCATGCGGAGTTGAATCATAAAATTAAAGAGGGACATATCTGAGCCCTTAATCATCCTCTTTGACCTCATTTCCTACCGCGTGCCCCTCCATCACTCTGCAGCAGCCACACTGCACCCTGTTGCTAGAACATACAACGTATGTGCTCACCTCCAGGCCTTTGCACTGGCTTTCCCCTCTCCCTGGAATGTTCTTCCCCCGCTATCAGCTCATCTGCCTATAATCTGTCATTTACTTGGTGCTCCGCTCAAAGGTCGCCTTCCCCTAGCAGTCTTCCCTTAGGACCCTGTTTGAAACATTCCCCCTCACCCAACTCCCTCATCCCCCCTCCTGCCTCTCCTCACCTCCTTTTCCTCTTTGTTTTTCTCCATAGTACTTAGGATTATCCTACAGAATGTATATTTCATCGGTTGTCTGTTTACTGTCTGTTTTCCCTGGTTTGTTCACTTCTACAATTCTGTCACTTAAGCTGCTGCTGCTGCTGCTGCTAAGTCGCTTCAGTCGTGTCTGACTTTGTGCGACCCCACAGATGGCAGCCCATTGGGCTCCGCCATCCCTGGGATTCTCCAGGCAAGAACACTGGAGTGGGTTGCCATTTCCTTCTCCAATACATGAAAGTGAAAAGTGAAAGTGAAGTTGCTCAGTTGTGTCCGACTCTTAGCGACCCCATAGACGGCAACCTACCAGGCTCATCTGCTCATGGGATTTTCCACGCAAGAGTACTGGAGTGGGTTGCCATTGCCATTTGCCAAGCAGCGCCTGGAAAATTGAAGGCACTTAATAAATATTTGTTGAATGAATGAGTGAATCCTATCCCCCTCTTTATTCAATTGCACTCATCTCACATGCTAGTAAAGTAATGCTTAAAATTCTCCAAGCTCGGCTTCAGCAATACATGAACCGTGAACTTCCAGATCTTCAAGCTGATTTTAGAAAAGGCAGAGGAACCAGAGATCAAATTGCCAACGTCCGCTGGATCATTGAAAAAGCAAGAGAGCTCCAGAAAAAACATTCATTTCTGCTTTATTGACTATGCCAAAGTCTTTGACTGTGTGGATCACAATAAACTATGGAAAATTCTGAAAGAGAAGGGCATATCAGACCACCTGACCTGCCTCTTGAAAAACCTATATGCAGGTCAGGAAGCAACAGTTAGAACTGGACATGGAACAACAGACTGGTTCCAAATAGGAAAAGGAGTACGTCAAGGCTGTATATTGTCACCCTGCTTATTTAACTTATATGCAGAGTACATCATGAGAAATGCTG
>SJYT01071917.1:118313-141199 GCA_006410635.1 Cephalophus harveyi
AAGCACAAGCTGGAATCAAGATTGCCAGGAGAAATATCAATAACCTCAGATATGCAGATGACACCACCCTTATGGCAGAAAGTGAAGAGGAACTAAAAAGCCTCTTGATGAAAGTGAAAGAGGAGAGTGAAAAAGTTGACTTAAAGCTCAACATTCAGAAAACGAAGATCATGGCATCTGGTCCCATCACTTCATGGGAAATAGATGGGGAAACAGTGGCTGACTTTATTTTTTTGGGCTCCAAAATCACTGCAGATGGTGAATGCAGTCATGAAATTAAAAGATGCTTACTCCTTGGAAGAAAAGTTGTGACCAACCTAGACAACATATTAAAAAGCAGAGACATTACTTTGCCAACAAAGGTCTGTCTAGTCAAGGCTATGGTTTTCCCAGTGGTCATGTAAGGATGTGAGAGTTGGACTGTTAAGAAAGCTGGGTGCCGAAGAATTGATGCTTTTGAACTGTGGTGTTGGAGAAGACTTGAGAGTCCCTTGGACTGCAAGGAGATCCAACCAGTCCCCAAAGGAGATCAGTCCTGGGTGTTCATTGGAAGGACTAATGTTGAAGCTGAAACTCCAATACTTTGGCCACCTGATGCGAAGAGCTGACTCATTAAAAAAGACCCTGATGCTGGGAAAGATTGAGGGCAGGAAGAGAAGGGGACTACAAAGGATGAGATGGTTGGATGGCATCATCGACTCGATGGACATGGGTTTGGGTGGACTCTGGGAGCTGGTGATGGACAGGGAGGCCTGGTGTCCTGCAATTCACGGACTCGCAAAGAGGTGGACACGACTAGGCAACTGAACTGGAAAAGGCACTGGCACCCCACTCCAGTGCTCTTGCCTGGAAAATCCCATGGACGGAGGAGCCTGGTGGGCTGCAGTCCATGGGTCGCTAAGAGTCGGACACGACTGAGCAACTTCACTTTCACTTTTCACTTTCCTGCATTGGAGAAGGAAATGGCAACCCACTCCAGTGTTCTTGACTGGAGAATCCCAGGGACGGGGGAGCCTGGTGGGCTTCCGTCTATGGGGTCACACATAGTCGGACATGACTGAAGCGACTTAGCAGCAGCAGCAGGCAACTGAACTGAACTGAAGAAGTGGAACAAAACAGAGACAAACAGACACCTCTCTAACCCCTCTCATTCCCCAACTCAATCATTTATGTAAAAACCTACCAGAGAAGTGTATGTCATGTTTCACTTCAGTATTTACAATTGTACAATTCTGCCTTAAAAACAGTCTAACTCATACGTTCTTCAAGTCTATTTTCTTTCTGGTATGTGCTTAGTGAGGATGGAGGGACATTGGTCACCTTTTCCCCATGAAAGACCCTACCCTTATCTGGCCAGTCTGCCCCTCCACCTGTGGCCATGCCACTCATTGCCTTACTCTTGGCCCCTGCCTGTTGCCCGGAGCAAAATAACTTTCTCCTCCCTGGGGCCCTGGGCCCTTCTGTTCCTCCTCCCTGGTAAGCTCTTGTGGGTCTTGATGGATGGCTCCTTCTTGTTCCGGTCATAGCCCTGCTCAGAGGGGACTTCCTGGGTCACATTGGCAAAGACAGCTAGCTGTCGCATTTCCCAACCCCATCACTTTGTATCCTGTGATAACTCAATGTGGCAGTCAAGAGCCAACTTGGGAGCCAGAAGCCTGTTCTTCAGATCCCTGTTTTGACTCTTGTTTAAGCACTCTGTGACTCAGTTTCTTCATCTGTAAAATGGGAGTATAATTGTAACTTACATGTTTCTTGTGTTTTACAAATGGTATTTAATATATACATAAAGTGCTTAAAACAATGTCTGGCACATACTAAGCACTCAATAAAAATTAACTTTTTTAAAAAAACCCTGCACTTCCTCCTAAAAACATTTAGTTCTTAATCCATCTTTACCTTCATCTTCTCTCCAGTTAAGGCATCTCAGCATTTTTTTAAAATTAATTTTTATTGGCATATAATGGCTCAGTGGTAAAGAATCCACCTGCTAGTGCAGGCGACAAAAGGGACGCAGGTTCGATCCCAGGGTTGGGAAGATCTCCTGGAGAAGGAAACAGCAACCCACTCCAGTATTCTTGCTTGGAAAATCCCATGGACAGAGGAGTGTGGTAGGCTACAGTCCATGGGGTCGCAAAGGAGTTGGACATGATTTAGCAATTAAACAACAACAAATCTTTGCTTTACAATGTTGAGTTAGTTTCTTGTTTTCCTGTTAGTTTCTGGGCTTCCCTGGTGGCTCAGACAGTAAAGAATCCACTTGCAATGGAAGAGATCTGAGTTCGATCCCTGAGTTGGGAAGATTCCCTGGAGAAGGGAATGGCTACCCACTACAATATTCTTGCCTGGAGAATTCCATGGACTGGGGAAACTGGTGGGCTACAGGCCATGGGGTCACAAGGAGTCAGACGTGACTAAGCAACTAACACAGCACTGAGTAGGGCTCCCTGTGCTCTACAGGAGATACTCATTTGTTATCTATTTTATATATAGTAGTATATATATGTCAGTCTCAATCTCTCAATTCATTCCACCTTTCCCATCCGCCTTGGTAACCCTAGGTTTGTTCTCTACATCTGGAACTCTGTTTATGCTTTGTGAATAAGTTCATCTCCACACTTTTCCTAGATTCCACATATAAGCAATATTATATATATTTTTTCTTTCTGATTTACTTTACTCTGTGTGACATTCTCTAGGCCCATCCACATGTCTGCAAATGGCCCTATTTTGTTCCCTTTTATGGCTGAGTAATATTTCATTATATATACACACACACACTACACCTTCTTTATCCATTCCTCCACTGATGGTCATTTCCATTGCTTCCCTGTCCTGACTATTGTAAATAGTGCTTTGGTGAACATCAGGGTTCATGCATCCTTTCAAATTATAGTTTTCTCCAGATATATGCTTGGGAGTGGGATTGCTGGGTCATATGATAACTCTATTTTTAGTTTCTCAAGGAACCTCCACACCATTCTCTGTAGTAGCTGTACCAATTTACATTTGTAACAACAGTATAGGAAGGTTCCCTTTTCTCCAGAAGGGATCGCAGCATTCTTGATCTTGCCAGCTTTTTGTCCAACTTTTTGGGGGTAGGGGTGGAGGAACACCACTTCTGTTTATAGAAATGGATAAAAAGAAATCCTATTATGTGAACAGACTACATCCATTGAGGATTCACTGAAGAGCAACACAGATGCAATGTTTAGACTAAATGTGATAAGGTTAAAGGATTAAACTATCAGAGTCTGGGGTAAGTTGGGGGCTGGAGAAATAATAGGTAAACTATCTTACTCATATTTTGAGTATATAAAGAGTGAGTTTTATGAGAGTGGGGGGCTGGTGGTTCTCAGGTGGAGACCCACATCCTCACATGGGCAGAGACAATGTAGGGTTGTGATGGTAAGGCGACCTTCACCCTTGACCTTGATTCTGACCATCAGATAGCAATGGTTGCTATAAACCAATGAATGCTGCAAGGATTTTGGGTGTAGTTTTCCTGCTGAGAGCACAGAAGCAGTAAATATCGCACACTCTTAAGAACCAAAACCCACTTGGGTCCAGATATCTCCGTCAGGGTTTTATAGGAAGTCAAATTATCCCTGCCATATTCAACAACAGCCCCAGAACTGACCCCATCCCAGCTTACATAAGAAGATGGAGAGGGCATGAGAAAGAAAATGATTGCCTTTGTGAGGAGCTAGCCTAGTGAGGCTTTTCTCTCCCCTCCCCATGAATGTAGGTGAGTTGAAAGGTTTCTTGAGGGATTGCAGTGGCTAAATAAGGCTACAGGATTCACAGAAAGTGGGCTTGGGGCTCGGACCACTGTCTGGGCTGAAGGTAGATAGACCTACCTCCTTCTGCATGGTGTGTGGTTCTTGAAAATGGAGGGGAGTAGGGTGAAGCAGAACATCGATCCCTAAATGCCATATACATCATCTATTTGGAAGGAATCACTCTGGCATCAGATAGAACCAGAAGAGAATATGGATACCTGCCCCTCCCCCTGATCTGTATGAGGAGATGTCTTCTCTCAACACCAGGGCAGTCAACCTTGGGATTGGGAATGTAAGGGGTGGAGGAATTCTAAGAACCAGAACCTGCCTGGAACATGAGCCCCCATCCCACCTTCCAAGGTGCTGGAGGAGGAAGAGGAGCTGAAGGGCAGATAGTGCCTTCCTTGCTTCCACAAGCCCCACCCCCTACTTTCCCGCATTTGAGCTGATGATGGGAGCTGAATGGGGGATGAGTTTCAAATGGGAAAGGAGACTGGCATTTTAAAGTGAACTGAACTTCATTTATGGAAAGGGACCAGAAAGTTCTTTGTCCTGTCCACTATATAATTAAGAGAAAGCGAAAGGACGAGAAAGCAACCTACATGCTCATCAACAGAGGAATAAGGAAGATGTGGTACAGATAGCCAATGGTAATTTGCTGTATGACTCAGGGGTTCCCTGAGTCATACAAACTTATGGTTACCAAAGGGAAAAGTTTAGAGGGATAAATTAGAAATTTGGGAATGACATATACACACTACTAGGTGTAAAATAGATAAACAACAAGGACCTACTGTATAGCTCAGGGAACTATACTCAGCATTCTATAATAATCTATATGGGAAAAGAATCTGAAAGAGAATGGGTATATGTATATGTAACTGAACCACTTGGCTGCACACCTGAAATTAACACAACATTGTACATCAACTATACCCTAATATAAAATAAAAATTAAAAATTAGTTATTATTCTCCAACAAAAGAGGGAAAGCAGAAGGAGATTTGCCAGGATATGGTTGATGGCAGTTAGTATAAAAAAAATGATTTCTTAGTTGTTCCTTGCTCAGTGGAGAAGCACACATGTAGTGGAGGGAATGAGACCCCAGGCAATGGAAGGAGCTTATGCACAGGCTGGCCATGGCTGGTGCTTTGAGGGGGCAGTGAAGTGTTTTCACTTCAGGAAGAGATTCTAGGAGAATGGATCTTTTTAAAGAGATGATGAATTTTGTATACTATAAACTAGTGAAAGTGAAAGTCACTCAATTGTACCCAACTCTTTGCAACCCCATGGACTATACAGTCCATGGAATTCTCCAGGCCAGAATACTGGAGTGGGTAGCTGTTTCCTTCTCCAGGGCATCTTCCTAATCCAGGGACTGAATCCAAGTCTCCCTTATTGCAGGCAGATTCTTTACCAGCGGAGCTACCAGAGAAGCCCGTAAACTAGTGAGTTTAATGTTATTGCAGGGCAAAATTTTCAGAGAAATGATTAACACCATTATTCAAAGCACTTTTAAAAGGAAAAGCATCGGCTCTTGTTCTCTCTTGGTGATTTAAGAGCTCACAGTGAATGAAGCATGGCTTCTGCATCCCCATTCTTTTTGAAAAGGCTTAGACTGCTGGTCCATGTGGGCTGGGGGTTTACTGTAGAATCATTTATCTACACTGTGGCAGAATCATTTATCTGTACAATTGTTCCCCTATCTCCTGAAACAGCAAGAGAAATGTGAGCTGGATGATGCAACAGTTAGAAGGCACAGGAATTGGTCGAACGAGAACAATTCTTTATTTAGTGCTGGCAATATGCCAGGCTCTGAACTAGGGGCTTTTCATACAACAGTATTTTTAGAGTGATTACTCTGCAAGGCCAGCATTATTATCTCTGTATACAGATGAGCAAAGTGAGATTTTGCAAGATGAAATCTCTCGTCCAAAGTTATCCAATTATTAAGCAGCACAGCTAGAATTTCTATGGCAGATCAGAAGTCCATTATTTTTGAAACACACAAACTCAGTGTATCGATTGATTTCAGTTTTGTAGGGGTTCTCCTGTGATACTTTCTATTGACTTCAGAAGTCTGAAAGTGGAATAGATTCTTTGAGAGAAGATGAGCTCCCTGGCACAGAGGACAATGAAGCAGAAGCTAATTGCCTGGATGTTGTAAAAGAGCTTCAAGTAGGAAATAGACTAGGATTTTTAATACTTTCCAAGAGGGACAGTGGTATGGATATAGGTGTTTTATAAGCATCAATCTCCAAATACTAAAACATCACATGTATACAATTCTTGACTTATGAGTTAAATCTTCTCTCCTCTATGCTCATTGTGGGCTTTCTCCAACTTTATGAAAGAAAACCATACTCCTCACTCACCCCACATCTGTGGACACAGAAACTTACAAGACACCAAAGGGAAAACTTTCAAACTTGGTTTCTGAGAAGTCTCCCTTCGTGATAATTCAGGAGCTATAAAGTTACTGCTGGCTTTCTACCTGTCTTACACGTATTTTTGGTTATAGGTGAAGCATAGACTATAAAATAGGGTGTTTTGGTTCCCGTTCACATGACCTGAATATAGAAATATTGAAGGGATGGTGGGAATGATTCCAATGAATGATATAATGACCTTGCCTCAAAATACTGTCCAAGACTGAGCCCCTCTCCAAAGACTGGGGTAAATGCAAGGCATTGGCAAGAAATGTGGATGCTAAAATGGCTTTCTTTTCCTTTTAGCTTTTTGAAATCTGAGTAGTCCTTTTCATTCCGCTACTCATCCCTCGTTTTTGTTCTTCAGTCCCTAAGTCCTGTCCAACTCTTTGATACCCTATGGACAGCAGCACAACAGGCTTCCCTGTCCTTCGCCATCTCCCAGAGTTTCCTCAAACTCATGTCAGTTAAGTTGGCGGTGTCATCCCACCATCTCAACCTCTGCTGCCTCCTTCTCCTCCTGTCCTCAATCTCTGCTGGCACCAGGGTCTTATTCTAATAATTCAGCTTTTCACATCAGGTGGCCAAAGTATTGGAGCCTCAGCTTCAGCATCAGTCCTTCCAATGAATATTCAGTGTTGATTTCCTGATTGACTGATTTGATCTCCTTGCAGTCCCAGGGATTCTCAAGACTCTTCTCCATCACCACAGTTCTTCAGTGTTCAGCCTTTTTTCTGGGCCATCTCTCACATCCGTACGTGACTGCTTGAAAAACCATAGCTTTGACTATGTGGACCTTTGTCAGTAAAGTAATGTCTCTGCTTTTTAATACGCTGTCTAGGTTTTTCAAACTTTTCTTCCAAGGAGCAAGTGTCTTGTAATTTTATTAGGTCCCTCTAGGTAGAAGAGAAATTGGTATAGTTAATAGCTCCTTTAATAAGGCTTGGTAGATCTTTTTTTAGTTTATTTTTCAGAAATTGGGAAGAGAGCTCATGACTATGTAAGAAATATTTTTGAAAAGTAGTTATGTCACAATGTTTTGCTTTCATCAAAAGGAAGACTGACCTAAATTGTTAGCAACTAGAGCTTTACTCGGAGAAGGAAATAGCAAGCCACTCCAGTACTCTTGCCTAGAAAATCCCATGGATGGAGGAGCCTGGTAGGCTGCNTATAGAAAAATATTCTGGGTACAAAATTTTTTTTCATCATAGTACTACTTTATAAGAGCAAAGTTAGCAGTCCAATAAGGAAATAATTAGATAAATTAACCATTCATATAATATAACCATAACAATCGGAGAAGGCAATAGCAAGCCACTCCAGTACTCTTGCCTAGAAAATCCCATGGATGGAGGAGCCTGGTAGGCTGCAGTCCATGGGGTCGCTAGGAGTCGGTCGCGAGTGAGCGACTTCACTTTCACTTTTCGCTTTCACACAATGGAGAAGGAAATGGCAACCCACTCCAGTGTTCTTGCCTGGAGAATCCCAGGGACGGGGGAGCCTGTTGGGCTGCCGTCTATGGGGTCGCACAGAGTCGGACACGACTGAAGCGACTTAGCAGCAGCAGCAGCAGCAGCAGCAGAGCTTTACTAATAATTTTGATGGTTTTGATGGCAGATCATCAGAATGTGATTTTTGGCAATGTTCATTGATTTATACATGAACTGCTTGGGGAGGGGAAGTCCTAGTTATTTTATTAAGAGGGGATATATATTCAATAGCCTTTTGCTTTTAATAATAAATTTATCAAAATATTATTTGATTAAGTGTATAGCACTAATAATTGTAATAACTCAATACAGAATTTTCTGTCCTTATTTCCTTTCTTCTGTCCCATCCATCTTTCTTTTCTTCCTTCCTCCATTCTTTCTATTACTTAGAGCTTAATGGTCACAAGAAATAAAAAACTAAAAAAAAAAAATTGATGTACATATCTCTGTCAGAAATAACTATAGTAGTAAGATCAAGAAAATACTTGCAAGCACAATATTTGAACACAGGATTACAGCCTGTAATCCCGGCTATAATCCTGGCAGTTCTAGATTATCCTGGCAGATAATTCCTCTTTGTATTTTAGCTGGACCATTAAATCACCCCCAGGTGGAAGTACGGGATGGCACAGCCTGGTTCCTTGATCCCCAGCTGACCAGCTGCAGCAGCTCACCTGGGACATTCCAAACCTAAGTAACTGACTGTTGTGGTTTTGGCGACACCATCGATACTGTGGCAGAAATTCCAGAACTGGACACACAGTGCTAGAGCTGGGAGGAAAAAGGCCTTGAGGGTGGTGGTAAGGGGCCTGCAGAGATGAAATGAAGCTGTAGCCAGTGTTAAGCTCTCTCTAGTCGGGAAGAATTTCCCAAGGGGGAGGACAGATGAAGTGTTGTTTGTTTTGCTTTTGTTTTTTTAAAGCACACAAGTATTTATAATAGATTTTGAAGTTGTTTTTTTACCTTTTGCCATTATTGTGCCTTCCGAACTTCAGTAAAAATCAGGATACACAGTGCTAAGTCGCTTCAGTTGTGTCTGACGCTTGAGACCCCAAGGACTGTAGTCTGCCAGGCTCCACTGTCCATGAGATTCTCCAGGCAAGAATACTGGAGTAGGTTACCATTTCCTCCTCCAGGGGATTTTCCCACCCAGGAACTGAACCTGTGTCTCCTGCGGCTTCTACATTGCAGGTGAATTTTTCACCCCTGAGCCCCCGGGGAATACCTGGTAATCTCCTATTAACCATGCTCTAAGACAGTGGACCTCAACTTTGGGAGAGTCACATGGGGAGATTGAGAAATTCTCAATGGCCCACCCACACCCAGACCAGTTCAGTCGAAAATGACAGAGGTAGCAGTAGTATTAAAAAAATCCTCCAGGTGATTCAAAAGTATGCAGCTAAGGTCGGTAATTACTGCTCTAGGAAGATGAGAGGAGAGTGATGTGGTGCTTGGGGCAAAATACTCAGACAAGAAGGGAGAGGCCAGTCCCTGAAGGGAGGTTGCCTGAGAAGCAGGTCAGAGTGCAGCCAGGCAGGTGGCAGCCTTAGGCGTTTACTCCTTCACCCGGAAAGCTGGGGTAAGGACAGCAGACGCAGCCCAGCAATCCAAGAGACTGGGCTGGTCCTCACTGTCAACATTGATTTTCAATGATATTTCCTGTTGTTGTTCAATTACTCAGTCATGCCCGACTCTTTGCGACCCCACGGACTGCAGCACGCCAGGTTCCCTGTCCTTCACTATTTCCCGAAGTTTGCTCACACTTACATCCATTAAGCTGATGATGCCATCCAACCATCTCATCCTCTGTCACCCCCTTCTCCTCCTGCTCTCAGTCTTTCCCAGCATCAAGGTCTTTCCTGCAGGTTGAACTGACTTCCATTTTTCTGTTGATATGGACCTTGGTTCCCTTCCACAGACAATGAATTCTGGTTGCTGACCTGGGACTTTGAAGCTTCCCCTCCTCCCCATCTCCAACCACATGGTTTCTAGACATGAGGCAGTCAATGGCTGTGAAGGAAACACGTCTTCATATTAATAGTGATAAGTATATCCATATTAATAAAGATAATTATATATATATATAAAATGCTGATAATTACATTTCGTCAGACAGAGCCATTTGGTTAGATCAAGTTGTTTTGAAGTTAAATAACATAATGCATATGTATATTTAATTCAGTTAAAACACTGGCTCTCTAAGTGAATGTTGAGGCGGGTAAAAGGGTTGTCAAATTCTTCTATAATCATCACTCCCCTCCCCTTTCCCATGGCACAGGGTCTGACATAACGTTGTACCTCTATAGAGGCAGAAATCCATCAGTACTTTCAGCAGAGAAGTAACCCATGCATGAAACAAACTGGGACGTGGGCCTGCTGCATCAGTCACCTGAGGTGCTTGTTAAAAATAGAGATTATCTGGACTGATCCCAATCTACTGAATCAGACTTGGGCCAGGGTGGGGGGAGGGGTTGTTGGAAACCTGGAGGTCCATGGGTATAACTGGTCCTAGAAGATTCTGGGACATCTGTTCCTGTCACTCCTTCAGGATTCTTATTGCTTCTGTAGTCTCATTCATCACTTGTGATGGTGGTGACTCTCAGAATCTCTGGCTCCCACCCACCTCCAGAGTCCTGTTTTCTGTAATAACAGTGGCGACTATATCTGAGGCAAAGATGACGGCTTGCCAACTGCACGATCCATTCTCTCTCTTGTTTTTTTTTTTTTTTTTTTTTGCAGTGCTGGGTCTTCATTGTGGCATGCAGGCTTTTTCTAGCTATAGCACTTGGGCTTAGTTGCCCTGAGGCATGTGGAATCTTAGTTCCCTGACCAGGAATGAAACCTGCATCTCCTGCATTGGAAGGCGGATTCTTAACTCCTGGACCACCAAATAAGTCCCTCATTCCCTCCTTTTTTAATTGACAGGATCTCAATTTGTATGCAGGACAGCCATGCCCCCCATCTGAAACCCCCACTTTAGCTAGGTGTCATCAGAGGACTAAACTTGGCTCAAGGTGTTATAATCAGAAGTGCTGTACAGGAGTTTTAAAAGTAAAGGTAGAGGTGCAATCTTCTATGTCTTTTTTTCCTCTTGAGTGTGTATGTGATGGCTGGAGTATATGCACACTTGTTACAAGTATGTAACAAGCTGAGGATGGTGGAGCAAAAAGAAAGAAAGAGCTGGTCCCTGGTGTCCGAGGAACTGCTACTCCAGTTGTGCTCCAGACTGACTGCCTCTGGACTTGTATTGCATGAAAGACAAATATTTCTGTGTTCACGCCATTAATTTTGGCTTTTTAGTTCTTCACAGGTGAATCAAATCCTATGATAATAGGTGGCATTTTTGAACTCTGTGCTATGTATTAGGTGCATGCTAAGCTCTTACCATGTATTTTCTAATTTAATCCTCAGAAAAATCTCTTTAAGAGAGATTCGATTATTATTCTCATTTTATAGATTTAAAAAGTTGGTCATCAAGAGGTTAAGTGACTTGTTCAACACTACTCAGCTGGTACGTTCTGGGGGTGGTATTTGAACTCTGGCAGGCAGAGTTCAGGAACCAGACTCTGGTTTCTATATATTGAAGGCCTCCCTCTTACAAGGTTGCCTTGATATCGAGCGCTGAGAAGGTTTAGATTCTTTTTCAGATTCTTTTTTCTTATAGGTTATTACAAAATATTGAGTAGAGTTCCCTGTGCTATGTGGTAGGTCCTAACTGGTTATCTATTTTACATATAGTAGTATGCATATGTTAATCAGAAAAAAATACATGTATGGCTGAATCACTATGCTGTACACACGAAACTAACTCAATGTTTTAAATCATCTATACTTCAATTACAAAAAGAGAAAAAAATGATTTGAGAAGGTTTTTGTTCCTCTTTTTCTTTTCTTTTTTTTCAAATTTATTTGGCTGCACTGGGTCCTAGTTGCACCATGAGGGATCCAGTTCTCTGACCAGGGATCCAACCCTGGCTCCCTGCCTTGAAAGCTCGGAGTCCCAACCACTGAAACACCAGGGAAGTCCCTTATGTCCCTCTTGAATGAACTACGCCCCT
The DNA here is from genome assembly GCA_006410635.1 of Cephalophus harveyi. Classification (NCBI taxonomy): domain Eukaryota; kingdom Metazoa; phylum Chordata; class Mammalia; order Artiodactyla; family Bovidae; genus Cephalophus; species Cephalophus harveyi. The sequence goes on from SJYT01071917.1 coordinate 130,070, forward strand.
GTTCTCCACTTCTGTACTATTATTGATGGGGTACAGACAGTCCTACCTAAAGTGTTTCTAGTCTACTGTCATCAACTCTCGGTCCTTAGATGAGGGAGCTGGGGAGAGAACTAAACTTTCATTATTTACAAAACCAATTTTCATACTCATCCATAAAAAAGAATGAAATAATGCCATTTGCAGCCATATGGACGGACCTAGAGATTATCACACTAAGTGAAGTAAGTCAGAAAGAGAAAGACAAATATCATATGATATCATATGTGGAATCTAAAATACGACACAAATGAACCTATCTATAAAATGGAAACAGAGTCATGGACACAGAGAACAGACTTGTGGTTGTCAGGGGAGAGGGGATGGGGGAGGGTGGACTGAGAGTTAGGGGTTATCAGATGCAAAATGTTACACATAGAATGAATGAACAACAAGGTCCAGCATATAGCCGAGGGAGCTATATTCAATATCCTGAGATAAACCGTAATGGAAGAGAATATAAAATATATATACACATATGTAAAACTGATTCACTTTGCCACATAGCAGTGATTAATACAACATTCTAAATCAATTACACTTCAGTATAAAAAAAACAATTTACAAAAACTCAGGTGACTGACACATAGTTTAAAATCTTTATTTTTCAAAGTAAAAAACTGTCTTCTTCCATATGCAACATTTCATGAAAAAAAGTCAGTTTTCATGTGAGAAAAAAATGAAAATAATCACCAAATAAAGGGTAGTCCTTTTAGCCAAATACATTTAATTATAAATTTAGTATTTGAACAATACCAATTCTCTTGCTCATTTTTTCAAGGACTAGTGAAAATGTCATCAGGATTTGGGAAACCTTGAAGATCTCAAAAACATAGGGGCAGGTAGTTTAAAAGTGGAACAGCTACTTCAGGATGAAATCAGGCCAAACAATGTTGAATAAGGTAGCAAGATTACTACTTGACACCAATGTCCATTCTCCTTTTCTTCTTTAGTGATATAACTCTGGTGTTTATCTGATGCAATATTGTGTCCAGCTGAAAGAATGTATGTACATCCTTGCAAGTAGGGTTCGCCATGTGACTCAATTCTGGCCAATGAGATTTAAGCAGAATGGTGAGTGAGATTTCTAGGACATTGGTTCACTGGGGCTGGCTGCGAAGGGGGCCCTTGGTCTTCCCACACTTCCTTCTTCTGCTCATCTAGAAGGGGGACATAGAGGCCCCTGACCACAGCATCTCTCTTGGACCGAGGATGACAAGACAGAAAGATGGCAGCCTGCGTCTCCAGTGACATCTTGGAGCCCCGAACAGCCCACCTTTGGACTTCTTTTACATGAGAGGAGCACTTCTTATCTAAAAGACACTACTTAACATTTTTTTTTCTGTTACACGCATCTAATCCTAAGTATTATAAAGAGATAAAGCCAAATCCATTTTAGAGAGAATCACAATAGCATTAGAAAAAATTCAAGACATCGACTGTCTTATACGTGAGTGTGTGCCCGTCACTCAGTTGTGTCCGACTCTGCAGCCCTTTGGAGTCTGTGTAGCCTGCCAGGTTCCTCGGTCCATGGGATTTTCAGGCAAGAATACCGTCTTCTTTATGGAAGAGAAAACCAGAGCCAGAGCTGTGAAGTGGCTTGCCCAAGGTCACATCATGCAACATTCATCCTGCAAATATTTATTGAGAGTGTTCTATGTGTGAGGCTCTTTGCCAGAGGCTGGGGGTACACAGGCGAAGCAGGGTATGTTCTCCATTACCCAGAGACTCACAAATAGAACTAGCTGGGCTGAGTGCCTTTCTCCCTGCACCCACCGTGAGCTTTGTGATGGGCACTGTCCACTGACCCCCAACTAGGGGCAGAGATGTGTCCTGGGGAAAGAAGGTCATGGGACAAAGAGGAGGAGCTGCTGATCACCTGGGGCTATCTTGTAACTTGGAGAAAAACAAAGGAAGCAGGAGAAGAAAGTGTTTAAGTGTTAGTCGCTCAGTCGTGCCCAACTCTTTGCGAACCCATGGGCTGCAGCCCTCCAGGCCCCTCTGTCCATGAGATTTTCCAGGCAAGGATACTGCAGTGGGTTGCATTTCCTTCTCCAGGGGATCTTCCCAACCCAGGGATGGAACCTAGGTCTCCTGCACTGCAGGCAGATTCTTTACCAACTGAGCTAAAATCCTCTATTTAATTCTGTTGTATTCAAGATTAAAGAGAATGCCTGTAGAAAAACCATACAGGTTTCCTTTTTTTTTTTTTGTAACGTGCACATATGTGTGTAAAAACACATTCACACACACACAGCACACACGCAGGAAACCTTTTCAGGACTGCATTTCTTTTGCTCCTTTATACAAACATCTTCTGTGTCTGGGTGCCTGTTTATGTGGTTCATGTGGAATGGGAGTGGGGTGGGGGTGGGGAATAAAACAATACCGCCTCAGGGCGCCCCTGGGGAGACTCTCTGAATTCCCTGGGATAGGAAGTTCCCTAAGAAAGCAGGAGTCACTTACATTCCCACCAAACAACAAAGCAGGCACGGGAGATAAAAGGAGAGTGGGGGTGGAGAGGAAAAAAAAAACACAACAAACCGCCTCGCCCCGGTTTAGGGAAGCAGGTGTACCCAGTGCAAACAATATCATTTCTTCTATTATTTGCAGAGTTGAGGAACAAAGCAAAACAATACTCCACTCCTCCCCTCTCGGGTGCAGTGGGAGGTGGGGGGACCTCCAAGGATGCTCAGGGCAATGGGATGAAAAAGATCATTTCTCAGCATATGTAACAGCAAAGGAATTAAATTCAAAATTAACAAACAAAAAGAAAAGCCCCAGCTGACCAAACAGTGAGGCGCATTGGGCCAAATCAAGTTAAAATGGCACAAGATCGTTACTTTTGGGTGTGTTAATGGTCGGCCTCCCATCATTGGAGTTGACGAAGTGGAGGCTACATGTCTCCCTTTTCTTACAGGACTGTCTGCAGCTTTAGGACAGTCACCTGAATGACCCAGCGTTTCTGTTTACACTTCTGTCTGTTTACCCTGGGATTGCCACAAGCATGTAACACACGCAGGCACTTGGCAGTGAGAACCACAGGAAAAATCAGAGAGGGGACTTCACGGCCCTCCACAAGCACGGGCCCCTTTTGAAACCTGGGAGGGCGGTGGAGGTGTGTTTGCCTGCGCTCATTTAAATTTGTAAAGATACACTGTTTTGCGCATTTTAAGTGGCCCCCAGATTTATCAACTTTAGGCCCTACAAAATCTTCGCAATATTTTGGCCAAAGAATTCAGGGTTTGATCCATCACTCTCTACTTCTGCAGCAGGTCTGGGTGGGGGAGACAGTCTTCAAGCTGGGTCTCCAGGCTACTCTGCCCAAGGATGAGTCAGGTTCTTATCTGGGTGACAGTAGTCACAGGAAGCACTCACTCGAGGGAAGAAGGATCTGACAAAAACAAGCACAAGCCACCTTGGAACACGGCTGGCGAGGGCCGGGGCTGGGGGAGTGGGGTGGGAGGCTGGGGTGCTTTGAAGACAGCATGGTGTCTGTCATCTAGACTTTCTTCCAGCTCAGTCCCCAAGGACCCATGCCAGGACCTGCAGTAAAGAGAGTCCTGATAATTAAAGAGGCATCTCACTAACATGGCTGTAATGGCACTGAGAACCCCAAGGCGAGCTACAGCCCAGCGTGACTGGGGATGAAGGGTATTTTCTCCACAGGTCACTGTCAAAGCTGATGGAGAATAGAACCAGCTCTCCCTGTTCCCTACTCTTCAGCTATCTCTGCCCCAGAAGGAAGCCTTCTGAGCACAAAGGGTCTGGAAAGGATGTAGGGAAGCCGTGATGCTTCTGTGGTCTTGGCAGCTTTGAGGTGATGCGGACAACTTTGGTAGCAGCTGCTAAATAGGAGAAAAGGAAAATGTCATTTTGATGCCAGAAGAACGTGTGAGCTCTCCCTGGGCCACTAAAAGAAGCTAGCCATGGGGAACTGGGCTTGAGAGTAACCACCACAATGAGCGCAAGATGACAACGACAGTCTGATGATGATAACGATGGCAATAGGTTAATTATATACATTAATGATAATGTAATTGGTTATAATGGGATTCCTTGGTGGCTCAGCAGTAAAAAAAATCTGTCACAATGTAGGAGACACAGGTTTGATCCCTGGGTCAGGAAAATCCCCTGGAGAAGAAATGACAACCCACTCCAATATTTTTGTCTGGGAAATCCCACAGACAGAGGAGCCTGGCGGGCTATAGTCCGTGGGGTTGCAGAGTCGGACATGACTGAAGTGACTGAACACAATCGTTTATTAGTAGTGTAAGATTAGCAGGTTCAGCTATCCACACCCAGGCTCATTTAATGTTCACATCACAGTAAAGTAGGTTCCGTGATCATAATTGCTCTGCCAATGAGGAAAGAGTCTCCAGAGCAAGTAAATTACATGCCCTGGACTCGCACACAGCTAGTGAGTATTGAGACAGGAATTCTAACTTGATCTCTCTGAATTATGAGTCCACCTTCTTACCTTTTATATACATGGTAGCAGGAAAAAAATGAAGCCAAAGAAATAGTGTTATTGTTGCTCTTGCTGTGAATTTACTTTAGCCATCAGATTGCTGATGTGACCTGGGAAACATGTAATATTATTGTGACAATTAATTAGATTAGATTATTCCCTATGATGAATCATTCTTTATATATGCGTTTCTTGAATTCCTTCAGGGGAGCTCTGGACTATGCTGACTCGTGTCCTCCCCTTGTGTGAAGTTCTCGTGCTAAAATTCCAGAAGTCCTTAAGGCCCTTAAAAGTTTCCTACTACTCTTTTGTTACATTTTCTCCCTTCTAGGCAGTTTCATTTTTCACAATCATAGCTTTGATCTAATTCATCCTAATGTAAGAACCACCTTCTTCATTAGGTATGTTTACATAACTGGACAAAAAGCTAACCTTAATTTACTTCTAGAAAGTCTGGCCAGATTGTGAGGTTGGATTGTGCCTCTCTGACTGAAGGGAGGAAATTGGAAAAATGTTCTGCCAAAATGTGCTTACTGATTTACTGCCATTGTATATACAAGAATCAAGGTTTACTGTCTGTTTAGAGAACTTGACCATATATAACTAAAGGCATTAGCCTCTACAGGTAACTTCAGAGGATTTGTAGGTAACATGTGTCATTGTGGTAGCAAAGAGGAAGATATTTAAATTCACAGTAGTTGAGTACCCTTTTCTGGGCATCACTCCTGCTGAGAAGATAGAATCCATTGAAAGTAAAATGATTGGACCAGAATTTCCACAGTTCAAAACTCCGTGGCTGGTAAAGGTTTGCCTGCTGAGTAAGAACACAGTTTGGCATGTACATTTGCCCATTGTTTCTTACATTTCATGGAAACTTTCACTTTGAAAAGGTACATGTCACACCTGCATGCATGCTAAGTCACTTCAGAATGTAGCTCTCCAGGCTCCTCTGTGCATGGAATTCTCCAGGCAAGAATACTGGAATGGGTTGCCATTTCCTTCTCCGGGGACACGTTGTGATTCTGACTAAATATAAAATGAGTTGGGGTGAGCGAATCATACCTTTAAGCAGGAACCTATCTGTTCTGGATAAAAATAGTTCCACTCACTATGGCTTTGTAAGGAAAACATCAATTAGACTGAACAATGTTCCCCATGGAACGTAGATGCCCTGTCGTCTCTGGAAACCTCCTTTGAATTTGGTTTGGACTGTGTCATGTCTTCTGTTAGGAGGAAATTATCAACAACGAGAGGAAATCCTGTACTAGTATTGAATAGTCCTTATTTTAAAGGTACTTCCCTTCTTGTGGGAATTGTATGTAATCAGAACAACACTATAAAATGTCTGATTTATTTTACAAGGTTTGACTTTCAGCCTCTTTTTTTTTTTTTTTAAAAGATCAACTTATTGTGCTTAAGATATTCAATTGTTGAGCTGAAGAGCATTCTTCTAGAGCTGCTTGAACCTCACCAAGATGGGGTGGAGGTTAAAACAGCCACAGGAAGCACAAGGTCCTCAGAGACACCCATGTATTCTAGAGCACACAATGACTAATAAATGCTAAAATTACTCTGGAAAGAACCCTTGAATTACAAACATTTGCCCCCTTTTTTACCTGTTTTCATGCTGAGGGGAACTGGGCCATCTTGCCTGTGATTCTCCCACCAGTTTGTGTGGCTCAGCCAAAGGATGGAAGGGGAAGGATGACTGCTGGGTCTTGAAGACCTGAGGGTAAAAAAGAAAATTGAACTTACTCTTCTGCTTCTGAGAGTAGCTAATTAATACTTTTGAGCAAGAAGCTGCTTGGAAGCAGGAGGAGTCCAAGAGAATAGTCTCAATCTCGAAATGTAGCTTCTCCTCTGGTTCATGAAACCAATACACAGTATGTAAGGGATGCTGGATGCAGTGTTCTAGGTGCTGACTGACCACTGTGTGATACTTCTCAAACATTCCCAGCAAAAGGAGGATAAATTGGTACACCTGAAGGTCCAAGGGGCTTAGCTCAAAGCAACCAGGTGCAAGCACAAATGTTTATTAAGTTCTCGTCTTAATGTCTTGACTTGGGCTTCCCAGGTGGCTCAGTTGGAGAAGAATCCACCTGCCAGTGCAGGAGATGAAAGGGATGTGGGTTTGATTCCTGGTTAGAAAGATCCCCTGGAAGAGGAAATGGCAACCCACTCCAGTATTCTTGCCTGGAGAATCCCACGGACAGAGGAGCCTGACAGGCTACAATCCATGGGGCCGCAAAGAGTCAGACACGACTGAGCACACACAGCCAACAATCCTGTCTTAAAAAACTCATAAGCCTCTTGTATTTCGCTCTGTTGATAGATTAACATTGGCTTCAGTGTAAGTTCAGCCGAACTTCCTTTGATGATGGGAGTGTTTCTATATCTGCAATGTCCAACACAGTAGCCACCAGTCACATGTGACTACCAAGCACTTAAAATGTGGCTGCAGTGACTGAGGAAATGAATTTTTAATTATATTTAATTTTAATTAATTTAAATAGCCACATGTGACTATGTGCCTGTCGTATTGGGCAGCACAGCTCTAGATGGACACATTACTTTAGCCAATGGCTTCATGGATTTTCTGGTACAATAGCAATTATTTCCATGGATAGGTACCACCGCCTTTGGTCAACCATGGTCTGTCCGTGGGTGGATCTAAAAGCCACACGGCTGCTGTGATGCTACCTAACTTGCCATTCTCTCTGTGGCTCTTGGTAAACATCATCACTGCCCAGTACTGCTTGCCAGCCTTCAGCTTCTCTGTGTCAACTGAGTTCAGCACAGTTCTTTCCTCCCCAGCGGGGTCCCAGGCAGCCACCATGTGATTTTGGGAAGCTCAAAGAAGCTCTTTGGAAGGACAACATGGGTGATCGCTGCTCAGAATGCTGACCGCAAACCTGAAGCCCTGTGGTCATGCTTTCTGTTCTCAGGACAGCAGTGCACTACGTTCCCACCAGGGAACAGTGAGAAGAAAAGTTCTTGCTACCACTGTCCTTTGCCGAGAGCATCCTGCAGTTCCCACAGCAGGTCTTGCTCCAAGCTCCGTGTTTGCCAAAATTCTTCTGGCTTCTGACCTCTTTTTAGCAATTGTGCTGAAGCTTCCCTTCACCCACTCTTGCTAATGGAACTTGGCAGTTCCAATATTGCATTATCTTTAGACAGGGATCTTCCCAGCTACTTTTGAACCACCTGCAGGGTTTCTTTCTCCTTTTACCAATCCCATATAGTCTCTGTTTTTGTGACTCCCAGCCTCCTCCCCTACCCGCTGTCGTCAAGGTAAACTTAAAGAGCTCAGAGGCATTTCCTACTTCTCATTTTTTTCCGAACAAATTTTGATTAATATATAGTGCACTCCAGTTTATTCAAAAGCATGGAGGAATAGGGCATTCTCATTGATAGACAATTTTAGCTCACTGAAAGTAACTATTCCTGCCAAATGTAGGTTAGTCAATTTTCTGAGAATCCAGAACAATAAAGCAGTCTTAATGACGAAGCTAGGCAATGCAATGCATTGCAATGCAATATTTCTTTGGGGGGTTAGACGACATTTCAGGGTCTTGTAATGCCTTTGAGTCATTATTATGAACAGCAATTACCTTTCAATTGTACAGCATGGAATAATTATGTTTATCTTAGTTTTCCAGTCGGTTGGATTCAAGATAAACAGACCTTTGCAGCAGATAAAAACAATTTTCTAATTTTTTGTCTAGCAGTGATTACATTTTAATTTGGGGGTTCTATGTGATTATATTTATTATATTACATTGTTAACGTTAACATGGTTCATATGGAATGCTTAAAATTTACTTTAATATTTTGGGGATTAACTAAAATATGAAAAAGGAAAGGAAAGTGAAGTTGCTAAATTGTGTCTGACTCTTTGCGACCCCGTGGATTGTAGCCTGTGAGGCTCCTCCATCCATAGAATTTTCCAGGCAAGAGTACTGAAGTGGGTTGCCAGTTTCTTATCCAGGGGAAAATCTGAAAACATTCCTTTTAAATAAAGGTGTTTTTGAAGCAACAGGTGCAATCCAGAAAGTTGAATATAAATCAGGCTTTTAAAGAATCTTGTATAAGAAAATTTATTTTTATGAAAATGAAATAATGTATTTATCATAATAAATATTAAAAGCACAGAAAAAAATTTAAAAATATCTCTAATCTCATAGCAATAAATGAGATGAGGTGATGAGGTGATGTTTCTTCTAGTTCTTTTTCTATACATGTAAACATAAATAGATTTCTGTATATTTACAAAACAGAATTATATGAAATTAGATTTCATAATTCACTTCTTTTATTTAAGATTTTTCCATGTCACTGAAGTCTTTGAAAATAATTTTAAATGGAAACACAATCATTCATTTAACTGTTTCCCTTCTTTGACGTATCTTCCCAGGTGGCGCTGAAAGCTCAGATGGTAAAGAATCTGCCTGCAGTGCAGGAGACCCAGGTTCAATCCCTGGGTCAGGAAGATCCCATGGAGAAGGGAATGGCAACCCACTCCAGTATTCTTGCCTGGAGAATTCCATGGAGAGAATAGCCTGGTGGGCTATAGTCCATGGGGTCGAAAAGAGTCGGATACAACTGGGAAACTTTGATTTTATTTCTCAGGTGGTGCTAGTGGTAAAGAATCCAGCTGCCAGTGCAGGAGACACAAAAGATGCAAGTTTGATCCCTGGGTTGGGAAGATCCTCTGGAAGAGGAACTGGCAATCCACTCCACAATTCTTGCCTGGGGACTACCATGTACAGAGGAACCTGGCGGGCTACAGTCCATGGGGTTGCATAGAGTTGGACACGACTGAGCAACTGAACACACACACACACTTCTTTGACATATCAGTTCAGTTCAGTTGCTCAGTCCTGTCCGACTCTTTGTGACTCCATGGAGTATAGACCACCAGGCTCCTCTATCCATGGGATTTTCCAGGCAAGAATACTGGAGAGGGTTGCCATGCCCTCCTCCAGGGGATCTTTCCGACCCAGGGATTGAACCCATGTCTCCTGCATTGCAGGTGGATTCTTTATCCACTGAGCCACCTGGGAAACCATATTAACATAAACAAATATCTATGATGATTTTGGGGACAGAGTAGGGTATCAGTTCAGTTGAGTCACTCAGTCGTGTCTGACTCTGTGTGACTCCATGGCTGCAGCATGCCAGGCTTCCCTGTTCATCACTAACTCCTGGAGCTTGCTCAAACTCATGTCCATTGAGTCAGAGATGCCATCCAACCCTGTCATCCTCAGTCGTCCCCTTCTCCTCCTGCCTTTAATCTTTCCCAGCATCAGAGTCTTTTCCAGTGAGTTAGTTCTTTGCATCAGATGACCAAAGTGTTGGAGCTTCAGCTTCATCATCAGTCCATCCAATGAATATTCAGGACGATTTCCTTTAGGGTTGACTGGTTGGAGCTCCTTGCAGTCCAAGGGACACTCAAGAGTCTTCTCCAACACCTCAGTTCAAAAGCATCAATTCTTCAGCGCTCAGCTTTCTGTTCGCATTTTCTCACTATAGTAAATAATGATGCTGTGAACACCCTATTCATAAATTTTGGAGAATCTCAGCTTATTTCCTCAGCATATATTCCTAATGTTATTACTTGCAAAGAATGTGAACATTTTTTAAACCCTTGACATTCACTGCACAATTGCTTTCTGGAACGATTGTTAATATATTTTTCTTGCAGCAGCATGTGAGTGTCTCCCAGCGCCCCCTGCAGAACCGTGTGTGCATATACCTGGTCGTTCAAACTAAAACTATGGAATGGATCCAAGGTGTCTAGGTGAAAGTGGTCTCTTCCATTTCCTACCTGTGGGACCTGAAGCAAGTTATTTAATTTTGCCGAACCTCAGTTTCCTAAAAGTAAATTGTATGACATGATGACATATTGAGGTGGTAATAGATCACAGTGTATTATTCAGCGCATGTGTGTGTGTGTATGCACGTGTATGTGCTCATTCTTTCAGTCATGTCTGACTCTTTATGACCCCATGGACTCTAGCCCACCAGGCTTCTCTGCCCATGGGATTTTCCAGGCAAGAATACTGGAGTGGGTTGGCATTTCCTCCTACAGGGAATCTTCCTGACCCAGGGATCAAACTTGCATCTCCTGCATTGCAGGTAGATTCTTTACTGCTGAGCCATAGTAAGTGCTTAATAAATGCTAACTATAAATAAAATAGGTAGTTAAAAGTTCTATTCTAATGGGCAATATGAGATCTAATGTCACTTCATTTTGTATTTCATAAAACTTTTAAGACAAGTAATTGTAGTTATTGACAGAACGTGGTCCACTGGAGAAGGGAATGGCAATACTTCAGTATTCTTGCCTTGAGAACCCCATGAACAGTATGAACAGGCAAAATGATAGGATACCAAAAGAGGAACTCCCCAGGTCATTAGGTGCCCAATATGCTACTGGAGATCAGTGGAGAAATAACTCCAGAAAGAATGAAGGGATGGAGCCAAAGCGAAAACAATACCCAGTTGTGCATGTGACTGGTGATAGAAGCAAGATCCGATGCTGTAAAGAGCAATACTGCATAGGAACCTGGAATGTCAGGTCCATGAATCAAGGCAAATTGGAAGTGGTCAAACAAGAGATG
>SJYT01071929.1:0-28064 GCA_006410635.1 Cephalophus harveyi
GGTCGCAAAGAGTCGGACACGACTGAGCGACTGAACTGAACTGGGGAGGAGGCGGGGCCTGACAGGGAGGGGTCCTGAATATCATTCGAGGGGAGTTTGGATAATGTCCTAAAGTGATGGTGAGCCACTCAAGGCTTTTGAGAACTTAATCACACAACTGAATTCTGTGGGTTCTGTGGAGAAAAGCCCCCTGGTTAGACTGGAGGGGACAGACACGGGGTGGAGGGGACAGAGAGGATGAGCCTGAACTGACGCCAGCAGTGGAGTTAGGAGGAAGGGGAGAGGTCTGGGGTCGTCAGGCCCCCTGATGATGTGGAAGCGTCCGCGATGGACCAGGTTACACAGGGCAAGTATGGAGGGGAGCTATGCCCCCAGGAACAGAAGGCTGGAATAGGTAGAAAAGACCCCAACACCTTGTGTTTCTACGTGATATACAGGCAACCAGTGGGTTTTAAACCGCTGGGTGACCTGGAACCCACATCACTCCGGCATCAGAGGGGGGATGCTTTGACGGGGACAAGATTAGATGCAGGAAGATGTGGGGCTATCCAAGGCCCAAGGGGCTGAGCTGGGCAGTGGCGATGGGATCGGGATGCAGAAATGGGACAGAGGTGGATTCAGGGGCAGCTGGTGGCTGGATGGAGGTGAAGGGGCGGAGGGTTGGTGCCACTTACAGATTTACGGGGAACTCAGGAACAGGAGTGGGTCCTGGTGGGGACAGAGGTGAGGAGTTCACCTCATTGACTGACTTATCCATTGAGCACCTGCAGCCACAAAACCAATGTAAGATTTTTTATCACCTCCTCCCATAAGCCCCTCGCTATTCATCAGAACAGGACCACATTGTTCAATAACTCATGCAGATGATTAACATTGATATAGCAACTCTCCCAGCATTAGCAAAAATAAGAACTGCTAGCTGGCTGGCCTGAGATGCCAATTTTAAACTCAGATGGGGAACATCTTGAACTGGAGGAAGAGAATCCAAAGAAACTGCTCAGCCTAGCAGTTATTGGGAGCGGGGGGACTCTTACTGCACCTGTCAAACATCTTCCCACTCCCTGGCTTTTGAAGAGACATAATCAACAAACTGTGGAACATTTTTAAAGAGATGGGAATATCAGACCACCTTTACCTGCCTCCTGAGAAATCTGTATGCAGGTCAAGAAACAACAGTTAGAACTGGACATGGAACAGGCTGGTTCCAAATTGGGAAAGGAATACGTCAAAGCTATATATTGTCACCCTGCTTATTTAACTTATATGCAGAGTACATTATGCAAAATGCCAGGCTGGATGAAGCACAAACTGGAATCAAGATTGCCGGGAGAAATATCCATAACCTCAGATATGCAGATGACACCACCCTTACGGCAGAAAGTAAAAAACTGAAGAGCCTCTTGATGAAAGTGAAAGAGGAAAGTAAAAAAGTTGGCTTAAAACTCAACATTCAGAAAACTAAGATCATGACACCTGGTCCCATCACTTCATGGCAAATAGATGGGGAGAAAATGGAAACAGTGACAGGCTTTATTTTTGGAGGGGCTCCAAAATCACTGCAGATGGTGACTGCAGCCATGAAATTAAAAGATGCTTGCTCCTTGGAAGAAAAGCTATGACCACCCTAGGCAGCATATTAAAACGCAGAGACATTACTTTGCTGACAAAAGTCCATCTGGTCAAAGCTATGGTTTTTCCAGTAGTTATATATGGATGTGAGAGTTGGGCCATAAAGAAAGCTGAATGCCAAAGAATTGATGCTTTTGAACTGTGGTGTTGGAGAAGACTCTTGAGAGTCCCTTGGATAGCAAGGAGATCCAACCAGTCCATCCTAAAGGAAATCAGTCCTGAATATTATGGATTCAGGGGCAGCTGGTGGCTGGATGGAGGTGAAGGGGCGGAGGGTTGGTGCCACTTACAGATTTACGGGGAACTCAGGAACAGGAGTGGGTCCTGGTGGGGACAGAGGTGAGGAGTTCACCTCATTGACTGACTTATCCATTGAGCACCTGCAGCCACAAAACCAATGTAAGATTTTTTATCACCTCCTCCCATAAGCCCCTCGCTATTCATCAGAACAGGACCACATTGTTCAATAACTCATGCAGATGATTAACATTGATATAGCAACTCTCCCAGCATTAGCAAAAATAAGAACTGCTAGCTGGCTGGCCTGAGATGCCAATTTTAAACTCAGATGGGGAACATCTTGAACTGGAGGAAGAGAATCCAAAGAAACTGCTCAGCCTAGCAGTTATTGGGAGCGGGGGGACTCTTACTGCACCTGTCAAACATCTTCCCACTCCCTGGCTTTTGAAGAGATATAATCAACAAACTGTGGAACATTTTTAAAGAGATGGGAATATCAGACCACCTTTACCTGCCTCCTGAGAAATCTGTATGCAGGTCAAGAAACAACAGTTAGAACTGGACATGGAACAGGCTGGTTCCAAATTGGGAAAGGAATACGTCAAAGCTATATATTGTCACCCTGCTTATTTAACTTATATGCAGAGTACATTATGCAAAATGCCAGGCTGGATGAAGCACAAACTGGAATCAAGATTGCCGGGAGAAATATCCATAACCTCAGATATGCAGATGACACCACCCTTACGGCAGAAAGTAAAAAACTGAAGAGCCTCTTGATGAAAGTGAAAGAGGAAAGTAAAAAAGTTGGCTTAAAACTCAACATTCAGAAAACTAAGATCATGACACCTGGTCCCATCACTTCATGGCAAATAGATGGGGAGAAAATGGAAACAGTGACAGGCTTTATTTTTGGAGGGGCTCCAAAATCACTGCAGATGGTGACTGCAGCCATGAAATTAAAAGATGCTTGCTCCTTGGAAGAAAAGCTATGACCACCCTAGGCAGCATATTAAAACGCAGAGACATTACTTTGCTGACAAAAGTCCATCTGGTCAAAGCTATGGTTTTTCCAGTAGTTATATATGGATGTGAGAGTTGGGCCATAAAGAAAGCTGAATGCCAAAGAATTGATGCTTTTGAACTGTGGTGTTGGAGAAGACTCTTGAGAGTCCCTTGGATAGCAAGGAGATCCAACCACTCAATCCTAAAGGAAATCAGTCCTGAATATTCATTGGAAGGACTGATGTTGAAGCTGAAACTCCAATACTTTGGCCACCTGATGCGAAGAACTGACTCATTGGGAAAGACTTGGGAAAGATGCTGGGCAAGATTGAAGGCTGGAGGAAAAGGTGACAACAGAGGATGAGATGGTTGGGTGGCATCACCGATCCGATGGACATGAGTTTGAGCAAGCTCCAGGAGTTGGTGATGGACAGGGAAGCCTAGCGTGCTGCAGTGCATGGGATCGCAAAATGTTGGACACGACTGAGCAATTGAACTGACTGATTGAATTAAGAAAAACCTAAATGGTAAGACAAAACAAACAACAACAACCAAAAAAAGAAAAACCTGTTGGTTTTGATCACTGATGAGTGTTTTGGGTTTACTTGAACAGCTTAAAAGGAATACCATGAATTATTCCCAAGGATGTACGACTGACCACTCCCATGCAATTGCTTAAAACAGAGTGGCTTAAAAAACCCTCCTTCCTGGGCAGAACTGCTCCTGACATCTGAGCAGCCTCACTTCCTGCCCCCTCCTGCTCTGCCCATCCCTCTTCCACACCTCTAACCCTTACCTCTAAGTCTTCCTCCCCCTTCTTCGATGGCAGGGCTCCTGCTCAGCACCAAAGGCCCAGCTCCAAGGATCCCTCTGAGAGTCCTTTCCTGCCCTAGGCCTAGCCTCCAGGCAGAATGGTCCCTTGCGTCTGTCCTCCGCAGGACCATGGTTGTGACCTCTAACCCGTCTCCAGCACGTCTCCATCACACTGTAACGCAAATGCCTGTGGGTCTTTTCAGTCTAAAGAGCTATGGTGTTTGATAGTTGCATCTTTAAGTCTGTCGTGGGAGCTAAGAACACAGACTCTGCCTGCAGTGCTCCCAAGCCCAGCGCTGCTGCCCTTTCCTAGCTGTGGAACCCTTGACAGTTTTTTGACCTCTCTGTGCCTCAGTTTGCTCAGCTGGAAAATGGGAGTAAGAGCAGTGCCTCCGCCATGGGGCAGTTGAGGGGATTCCACGAGTAAAAGCATGTGACTTGCCTGGGCTACCATATGGTGGGCTATTATTATTATTTATTGTTATGTTCTCTCTCCCATGAGCTCGTTGAGGATCAAGACCAAGCCTTATTTTCCACACTAATCCCAGAATGTAGCACAGTGGGTGCTCAATAAACATTTTTGAAGTGAAATTATTAGGAAGCTTGATTACAATGGCATTTATGAGCCCCAGGGACATTAGTTAATAGGTATCTAGTTGAAAGATTGCCAGATAAGCCAGCTTCTCTGGAAATAAACAAGATTATTCTAGTAAGAAAGAAAGAAAATAAAGGGAAAACAACTATTTATAGAACCCATGCCCTGTGCTCTGTGCTTGATAGCCGTGATCTCCTGAATCCTCGCAACCTGCAAGGAAACTGAGGCTCAGAGAGGTGGAGACCCAGGGCCGGCGGACACAGCCAGGTCTAAAGTCTGCGATCTTTCCGTGACAACCACATCCTTTGGGAAAACTCCAAGCAGTTGACTGTTTGGTTTAATAGGTAAAGTGAGGAAAAAGAGAGGTTGAGGGAATGCAAAGTGACATTGTGTGACATTGACAAAGTGTCAGCCCAGCTGACAGGGCCTTGCTGGGGCCCCCAGGGTAAGAAGAGGCCTTTTCCACAGCCCAGAGCCCCCTTGAGCCTTCACACCCAGCCTCCACCCTCAGAGAGGAAGCATCACACACACACACACACACACACACACTTTACAAACAAAGAACCAGAGACTTGCCCAGGCCACACAGCCAGTGCTTGAGGCAGAACTAAAACAGAAAGCCTCCAGATTTCAACCCAAAGTTCTTTCTACCCTAACGGATTCAGCACCTGAAGAGGTCTTTCGGAAGGGACCTTGGGTGTATGTAGGGCTGAGTCCCTTCGCTGTTCACCTGAAACCATCCCAAGGTTGTTTGCTAATCGGCGATACTCCAAAACAAAGTAAAAAGTCAAGAAAAAGAGAGACAGTGACCTTAGGAGTAAGTCCTCTCTCTTCACTCTGAATAGTAACATCATGGTACTAACAATAAATTTCAGTGCTTTCCAGAGAGATCACCTTATTGAAGCCTCGAATCTCCATCCTGGGGAGAATGAGAAAATTGAGGACCAGAGAGTCAAGCCGGAAGCCGGCAGTCACCCAGCGAGAAGGCAGAGGCAGTAGCCCTGGCTCCTTTGCCCTTTCTTCTGAGGATGGTGTCCCATTTACCTGGGAGGCAGACACAGCATCCCCGGACTGCAAAGGAGGACATAGCACTTCTGCTCACAAGACAGGAGCCTCTCCATCAGCTCTGCCCCAAACCCAGCTTGTTGTCAATGCAATTTAACGGATCCCACTTTTGGTGAAGAGCAACTTTATGTGGGCCATAATCTATCCATCATTAGCGAGCAATCAGAAAGCCACTCTGGATAGAACACACCTGGGACTATAAAACCTGCTTAATAGAAAGGAACCAGTCATTTCGTGAAACTGCCCATTTTCCTCTCGGGTCCGCCCTCAGCATCCAACTCCTTACTGCTGGAGCTGAGTGGGGGGCAGTGGGGGGCGAACACAAGGACAGCCAGCTCGCTGCCTGGCCTCCCCACCCGCTCCCCGCCACTCTCATCCCCCCAGCACAGGGGGCTCTAACCAGGCTGACTGAGGATGAGCCTATGGGACCTGGGGGTCCCTGAGCCCACGGGGGCCCCCAGGCTGCAGCTGACCTTCACCTCCGCTGGGTCCCTGGGCTTGAGTGTCTGTGGGGAGTGGCAGAGCCCAGGTCATGGGCTCGCATCTCCGAGCCACCGCGGAGCTGGACAGCCCTGGCCAAGCTCTTCAAACTGTCTGAATCCAGCGTCCTTACCCGTAAACCTGGAAGAGCAGGGCCTGCTTCCTACAACCACTGTGAGGATTAGACAGTGCCTTGCCTTTGTACTTAACACAGCATCATTTTTTGTTATTTCACTTGACTTCAATGCTATTATTCTGCCTCCATATTCTGATCACCCTTCTGATTCCCAGCTCTTCCCTGACCTTCTGGGCTGGAGTCTGAACAATTGCCTGCGCTGTGCACCGCGCTGCCCCTGGTGACCTGTCTCTGACCCTTGCTGTTGCCTGTTCCCCTTGGACGGCAGCCTCACACTCCCATGCTCCTGAGTGGGTCACCCCTGGCCTCACTGGCCTTACCCCTCCCCATTTCCTCTCTTCCCCACAGTTTCCTACTGAGATTCCAGAAGCATTCCAGCTGGTCCCACCTGGAACGTACCACCCTGGGTTGCTAAGCAAGTGTCCCTGCCAGCTAAACACATTTCTCCGGTCCTGAGAGTTTCCTGCTAATGAACGGACTGAACAATCTTAGGCTTACTTCCAGATACAGACGGGACAAGGTTATCATCAGAAGGGCCTCAGGCCACCAGCCCTAGCTTTTCCTCCTTCCCAGCACCATAGTCCTGATGTCTGCCCCTGGCATTCTTACCACACTTTACACTGAACTTTAAAAAAATACAAGAAGATCAATGACCCATTTTACAACACTGAGACCACGTGCCCTCCCTCTGATGTTTCAGCTCTTCCGGCTAAAGCAGCACTGCTGTTTGCAGGACTGATTAGCGCCAAGCTTCAGGCTAGACTCATCAGGATGTATCCATGAGATCCAATCCTACAAACGGGCAATGGTATTTTCACTTTTATATTTTGTAACCAGAGGTCTCCCCTACACACTCGAAGACCCTCAAAAAAGAGGCTGAGTTAACTCAACTGCTCACTCCTCCAGGGCAGAGAACGTGACTCCTGCCTCTCTAGGTTTTCCTGCCCCGTCCTGTCCCCACCCAGAAGGGAACCTCTTTGGAACTCGACTCACCCTCTCATTTTGTTCAGCGCGGTTCTGTTTGGTCCGGGATCACAGGAAATAGGACTTTAAATGCTCACGCTGGGTGATCTCTGCTGTGCCCAGGACTTCTGTTCCATACGCCCTGGATGCGGGTGACTCCTGGCTCTCTGTCCGTGGGCTCCAGCCCCATAGAATTAGACATCTCCACAGGCATCAGAAATTCCACGTGGCCAGCACTAACCCTTTGCCTCTCTCCTCACATCTACGCCTCCTGTGCTTCCTGCATCAGTAAGTGGCACCATGTCCCCTAGCTGGCAACCTGGGAGTCCCTAGCACCTACCTGCCTCCACATTGCCCACCCCATGTAGCCCCCCAGCTCTGACTCCTTTACACACCATTCGGACCTCAACGCCTCGCGCATTCCTCACCCGTAATACTGGAAGAGCTTCCTAAGTCACCTGAGGCCTGGCAATACAGGCTCCATCCTGAGTGGTCCCGCATATGCGCTTCAGTCCTTACAAGCAACCCCATAAGTCAGGCATTAAAGGGTAAGAAAATCGCTATTTTTATAGGTTAAAAACAGCCATATGGATATCAGCAATTTCACATGGTCCAAACTAATATTAATGCTATTATCGCCCCCCTATTGCAGGTAAGGAAACTGGGACTTAGAGGGTAAGTTATTTCCCCAAGGTCAAAGAGGTTGTACCCTGAGGGGCTCAGGATCTGATCCCAGGTGTGGATTCACATCCCCAAAGGCTATACTTCTCTCTGCTAAACTGTACCATCTTGCAGGATTCATATACCAGTTCCTAGAAGAAAGCTCACCACTTAACATTTTAAAATATAACTAATAATAATATATTAATGACTACCGTATTGGGCTTTCCGGGTGGCTCAGTGGTAAGGAATCTGCCTGCAATGCAGGAGACACGGTTTCAATCCCTGGGTTGGGAAGATCCCCTGGAGAAGGAAGTGGCAACCCACTCCAGTATTCTTGCCTGGAGAATCCCATGGACAGAGAAGCCTGGCGGGCTCCAGTCCATGGGTTGCAAAGAGTTGGACATGACTTAGCAACTAAAGAACAACAACAAACAACCATTTATGAGCACTTACTATATGCCTTACATTAATTATTTTACCTAATTTCACAACCATGCTATGAGAAATCTATTGATATTGATTTTTCTTTTTGGTTTATTTTTTTATCTTTTTGTGTTTTGGGGCAACACATCTACATTCTCTGCCTCATTTTCCTCAAGAATGTGATGGGGATAATATATTTACCGCATCCATATGACGGGGATGTTTTGAGGACTGAATGAGTTATATGTAAAGGTGTCTTAAAATATGGTGCTGGGCATGCAGTAAGTGCCACAGGCATGCACATGCTCAATTGTGTCTGACTTTTTATGACTCCATGGACTCTACACTGCCAGGCTCCTCTGTCTATGGGATTTTCCTGGCAGGAATACTGGAGGGGATTGCCATTCCCTCCTCCAGGGGATCTTCCCGATCCACGGATCAAACTCGCATCTCCTGAGTCTCCAGCATTGCAGGCAGATTTTTTATCACTATGCCACTGATGAAGCCCTAAGTGCTTTGCAAGTATTCGCTATTACTATTTTTAAGAGGGTAGGACGATCAAATTTTAACTTTACGAGCTATCGCTTCTTCAGTTCAGTTCAGTCGCTCAGCAGTGTCTGACTTTTTGTGACCCCATGGACTGCAGCATGCCAGGCCTCCCTGTCCATCACCAACTACTCAAACTCACGTCCATCATGTCGGTGATGCCATCCAACAATCTCATCCTCTGTCATCCCCTTCTCCTCCCACCTTCAATCTTTCCCAGCATCAGGGTCTTTTCCAATGAATCGGTTCTTCGCATCAGTGGCCAAAGTATTTGAGCTTCAGCTTCAGCATCAGTCCTTCCAATGAATATTCAGGATTGATTTCCTTTGGGATGGACTGGTTGGATCTCCTTGCAGTCCAAGGGACTCTCAAGAGTCTTCTCCAACACCACAGTTCAAAAGCATCAATTCTTTGGCACTCAGCCTTCTTTACAGTCCAACTCTTACATCCATACATGACTACTGGAAACACTATAGGCTTATAAGCTTCTTAAAAAATAAAATATAATCACATGCAACCTTATATTGGGCTTCCCAGGTGGCACTAGTGGTAATGAACTTGCCTGCCAGTGCAAGAGACGGAGGAGATGCAGTTTCCATCCCTGGGTCGGGAAGATCCCCTGGAGGAGGGCATGGCAACCCACTCCAATATTCTTACCTAGAGAATCCCATGGGCAAAGGAGCCTGGGGGGCTACAATCCCTTGGGTCTCAAAGAGTCAGACACAACTGAAGTGACTTAGGACGCACACACAACACTGTTTTAGCTTCCAGGTAGTACAGCATAAGTTAAGTGTTAGTCATTCAGTCGTGTCTGACACTTTGCCACCCCATGGGCTATAACCTACCAGGCTCCTCTGTCCATGAGATTCTCCAAGCAAGAATACTGGAGTGGGTTGCCATGCCCTCCTCTAGGGGATCTTCCCAACCCAGCGATTGAGCCCAGGTCTCCTTCATTTCAGGTAGATTCTTTACCGTCTGAGCCACCACATAATGACTTAATATTTACATATGTTGCAAGATGATCACCACAATAAGTCTAGCCAACACCTTCCACCTTACATAATTAAAAAAAGTTTTCCCCTTGGGATGAAACTTTTAAGATATACTCTCTCAGCAACTTCTAAATATACAGCACATGGCTGAGTCCCTTCACCATTCATCTGAAGCTGTCACAACATTATTTATTAATCGGCTACATGCCAACACAAAATAAAAAGTTTTAAAAATAAAATAAAAATAAATACACAATACAGTATTATTCACTGCAGTCACCATGCTGTACATTATATCCCTGGGACTTACTTATTTTATAATTGGAAGCTTATACTTTTGACCACTTTCACCCATTTCACCCCAAATATTTTTTTATTTTTTTGTTTGTTTTAGTCTTTAGTATCTTTTGTGTCCGTACATGATTGTGTATTGTTAAATAAAAGGTCTGCGGTTCAGAGAAGTCAAGAGCCCTGTGAATCGCAGTCAGGAAGCGCTGTCAAAACATCAGGAGGGAAAACAGTAAACAGCAAGGGTGGGGAGGCAGGGAAGCCTGAAATGACTCCAGGGACCCAGGCCACGAGCCTGGGCGCTTGCTTCCTGAAGTCCTGATGGCAGGGTCTGTCGCTGGGTCCACCGGGCTCAGGGTGGCCGGTTGGCCGCGGACAGCAGTGAGTTGCTGATGCTGCTGGGTGACGGTGCTGACTCCACCGGAAGCGTGCTGAATGGAAACCTGCCAAGAAGCCAGTCTCCTCTGAGAACCTGGCCTGGCAGCCAAGTGCCTGCCCAGGAAGGCCTGATCGTTCACACCAGGAGAGTGAGATGGAGACCTCCTGCAAGCCTCAGGATTTCAGCCACGGGTTTAAATTTCAAGGAGAAGTGTGGTGGTGTTGACATGTAAGGAATTACTTTTACACACCTTTGATCACTCTGCAGTGCTGTGGCATTCTAAGTGAGCCTGATGGTTGGAAGGCAAGCTGGGCGGAGTTTTACAAAGAAACTCTTACTGTGCCCCTGGAGGCCAGCTCCGCAAGCCACTTTTCCTTAAATACATACCATTTCCCTTCCCAGTTTACTTCACTGGTATACCAGGTGGCCTGGACAACGGGACCTTTCATTAAGCTCTTGGATGGGCTCCTGGCACTGTTGGCCCGGTGCCCCCTTCCTGACCTTGGTGGGAAACTTCCCTGCTTCCTTCATGAGCCATAGAGAGGTGGTGGAGGTGGGAACAAGCTCCCCTGACTGTTCCCTCAAACCCACCTTCCCCTTGGGGGTATCTCACAAGTCACTGTCCCCACCATGGACAGGAGGGGAGTTTGATCCCCCTTACTGCTCCGAACCAAACGTGGGCTCTAACCCTCCTCAGCTCCCCCGAAGCCCAGATGCCACCAGCCTCTCAAAGACTTTATTAATGAGTCGGGGGGAGGAGGAGGGAAATAAACACAGAGACGAGCTACCAGATCATTCTGTTTACAGACACCCTCACCCCAGCATGACAGGGCTCTTCCATGGGCCCTCGGCTGGCAGAAGACAGTGTCTTCTCATGACCTAGGAGCACAGCCAGGTTCCTCGGAGGCTCGGCCAACAGATCCCCTGACGGTGACCTTGAAAAGGCCACCCTCTCCAGGGGAGGCCTCACCTATGACCCATGAAGTCAGGACAGCTACCCTGCAACCTCAACACAACAGCTTTTCAGGATCTCAGGATACAATCCCATAAACTAAATAGCCCAGAGACTTACGTCTAAGAAATAGTAGGGTTTCTAACACTAGAGCATAAATATCTTCACCCATCAAGTGGGGGTTAGAATAAACCTCTCTGGTCCAGGATTTCCCAGACTCCAGTGACCAGGGAACACTTTAAAAATTATAGCATACTTGGAGAACACCGGAGCAGCTCACATATATTCAGATTAATAATGTGGACTGACTGTAATTTTTTTTTATTTGGCTGCACCAGGTCCTAGCTGTGGCATGTGGGATCTAGTTCCCTGACCAGGGATGGAAACCCAGTCTCCTGCATTGGAAGTGTGGAGTCTTAGCCACTGGACCCCCAGGGAAGTCCCCGACTATAATTTCAATGTATAAGATATGGTGATATGATGACATTAATCAAGGGTGACAGGAGTCAATACGTATTATAACATTAAACATACAACAGTTAATCTGAGAGTCCATCTACTCTTTTGCCTTTGACTTGAATCCAAATAGGCATCATCTCTTGGTCAGTGTCTTGCCTGTATCATTCTGGAAGTATCCCACGGTTATCTAACAAAGGTCAGGAGCAACAGAGATAAGTCTGAGTGGCTTTACTCTGATAAATCATTTTATTCCAAGCGTTAAGCCCTGTCTAAAGATCTAGAAGTTACTTCAAGCATGTTACACAGTGGGAAAGGAAAGAATAACAGAAAGAAGTGACCATTTCTTGAGCATCTCCTGCCAGGTGCTATGCGGCGTTCTTATTTAACCTTCTATCTCATGTTCATCGACCAGTAGCCCCAGGGCAGTCATTGTCTGAATCTCATGGAAATAATTCAAGGCCACACGTGTAGCTGTGAACGGCATCACTGCAGGTGTGGCCGGCTCCAGAACACAAGCTCTTCCACTAGGCCACTTTGGAAAGGGGAGCGGGGGTATTCAGCTTCAGTCCGTCCGTCCCTACTTGTGTAGCATACCTGCCTTCCTACTACACTAAAAGTGACGTGAGGACAAGAACTACGTCCAGCATGTTCACCACAATCATCTCAGTGCTGGGTACAACACCAGAGTCCGAGAGCTCAGGAGACATGGGTACTATTTTGAAATTTCAGAAAGGCTGTCATAGGGTCTATGGGGAACATACATGTTCCATGGGACCACGAGGGGCAAACTGTATCCAGTGGGGGCAGGGAGGTAGAAAAGTCTCAACTCACGAGACTTCTCTGGTGGTCCAGTGGTTAAGAATCCACCTTCTGATGCAGGGGACATGAGTTTGATCCCTGATCCTGGAAGATCCCACCTGCCACGGGGCAACTAAGCCCGTGCACCACAACTGCTGAGTCTGTGTGTCCCAACAAAGATCCTGCACGCTGCAACCAAGGCTTGATGCAGCCAAAGAAAGAAAGATGCCCCAGAACCAGAACAAAATAAAACCGGAAATAATCCTTTCCGTTCAGTTCCATTCAGCCGCTCATTCGTGTCTGATTCTTTGCGACCCCATGAATCGCAGCACATCAGGCCTTCCTCTCCATCACCAACTCCCGGAGTTCACCCAGACCCACGTCCATTGAGTCAGTGATGCCATCCAGCCATCTCATCCTCTGTTGTCCCCTTTTCCTCCTGCCCCCAATCCCTCCCAGCATCAGAGTCTTTTCCAATGAGTCAACTCTTCGCATGACGTGGCCAAAGCACTGGAGTTTCAGCTTTAGTACCATTCCTTCCAAAGATATCCTAGGGCTGATCTCCTTCAGAATGGACTGGTTGGATCTCCTTGCAGTCCAAGGGACTCTCAAGAGTCTTCTCCAACACCACAGTTCAAAAGCATCAGTTCTTTGGCGTTCAGCCTTCTTCACAGTCCAACTCTCACATCCATACATGACCACTGGAAAAACCATAGCCTTGACTAGACGGACTTCTGTTGGCAAAATAATGTCTCTGCTTTTGAATATGCTGTCTAGGTTGGTCATAACTTTCCTTCCATGGAGTGTCTTTTAATTTTATGGCTTTAGTACTTATTAAAAATAAAAGGTCTAAATTTAGGAATGTTTTAAAACCTAGAACAGTCACAAGGTGGCATGAACTGCCTAGAAAAATATCAAACTGCCCATTTCTGAAGATGATAACCTATCCAGGCACAGAGGGGATTCACCCAGAAGGGTGCAGCGGGAAAGTTCCCTCAGGTCCTTTCCGATCCCTATGGTTCTTTGGTATCAGCTTCTTCAGCTCTAGGCCTAATCAGTATCTCTGATGTGCGGTGTGTCTTGGCCAAGGCGCCTTCCCTCTCCGGGCCTGAGTTTCCTCACCTGTGCAATGGAGGTTTCTGTCTGCTTAGGGCTACCAGCATTCTCCCTCCACACTCTGATGAGCAAGGGCTATGACGAGACTGCCAGCAGGATGGGGCTGTGCCCTCAGAGGGCACAGACCCTCCTTCCTCCCACCGACACCCTCCTGCATGCTGGCTCTGGCCACCGGAGGGAGAGCGGAGGCCACTTCCCTACCCAGGCAGAGGATCCTATCAGGGTCATCCTCATTTCAAGGTGGGAATCAGGGAAGCTGTAATGCAGACGTAATTCTGGAAACTGTTCAAAAAATTAAACACCTTCAAGCAATATAGCAGGATTTATGTTTGAAGGAAGAGAGATGAAAGTGTTTCTGTTCCATAGAGATGGACCCACGGTTCTAAATGAGGCTGGTGCTGCCACCTAGGGAGGGTTTGGGGAATTTCCAGGAGCGTGTTTGCTTACCACAGTGAGTGTAGAGTGTTGCTGGCATTTGGGGGGCAGGGGCAGCCCCACCACAGCGCACGGGGCAGTTGGGAAGAGAAAGATCTATTTACAACAGACGTGAAGAGAGCTGAGACCCCAGCTCCAGGTCACATCAAACCCAAAGAATTTTCCACACAATTTAAATGGAGCATCAGAATTTTCCAGGGAGGCAACGTTCATGTAAACAGAGGGGAAATTATACTTTGCCCTCTTTTTTTTTTTTTTTTCCTGGTATTTTGTCAAGAGTTGTTCATTATTTACTGATGACTTGGTGGCTTATGGTATCTGAGTCACCCACACAATGTGCAGTGATTCCTTATGAAAAATAGCTTGAAATGTCAAAAATTAGGAAATCTCAAATATATATACGCATGTTTGTGTGCTTGGACTCTGCAACCCTATGGATTGCAGCCCACCAGGCTTTTCTGTCCACGGGATTCTCCAGGCAAGAATACTGGAAACGCTGGAGTGTGTTGCCATTTCCTACTCCAGGGGATCTCCCTGACTCAGGAATCAAACCCAAGTGTCCTGTGTCTCCTGCATTGGCAGGCAGATTCTTTACCACTGTGCCATCTGGGAAGTCCCATATATATGTATATGTGTATATATACATATATATATATATATATAGTCCATGGGTATACAAAGAGTCAGACACAACTGAGTGACTGAACTGAACTGAGATATATATCTATACACATACATACAAACACAGAGGGAGAACAGGGGAGAGAGCAGTTATGTTTAATCAAATTGTCTTATTTTCTTATATCCAAATGTATTCATTACAGGTAGATCCAAGCATTTGATCACTTCATTATGTCATTCAGTGTAATGGTATCAAAGTATTTACTCATTAAAATGTATGACATATAGAACTTTTCCTTATTTTCTGTTTTAGAGAATTATTTAGGGAGAGTTTGATTGTTTTTTTCTATATGTGTAGGTTGATTGTATTTCATTTCAGGATAGTAAAGGGGATGTCACAAAATGTTTTTTATAAAACGAAAAGGGTGTTGGAATAACAACGCGGTAGCAGCAAGCACACTTAGCACCCACCAGAAGAAACTAGGGCTGACTCCTTGGAGATCTGGATGATTTCAAGCCTGCTGTGGGGGAAACAGAAGAAAAGCCTGGAGCATCTTTTTGGGGCAAAAGTAAAAAAGTGCTCAAAAGAGACAGGAAGGGACTTCGCTGGTGGGGCAGTGGTAAAGAATCCGCCTTCCAATGCAGGGGATGCAGGTTCAATCCCTGGATGGGGAACTAAGACTCAACCTGCTGGAGGGCAACTAAGCCTGTGAGCTGCAACTAGAGCAGCCCACGTGCTGCAATAAAGACCCAGCACAACCCCCCCAAAAAAGAGAGAGTGAGTCACGGGACTGCTGAAAGGACACAGGAGTCCACTGGCCGAATCTTGGATAATTTGAACATCTAAATAAATAACAATAGTAAAGGGTTGCAATCCATTCAATAAAATAAGATTCCACAAGTCCACACGAATAGGTTGCTACTGCTGCTGCTAAGTCGCTTCAGTCGTGTCCAACTCTGTGTGACCCCATAGACAGCAGCCCACCAGGCTCCTCCGTCCCTGGGATTCTCCAGGGAAAAACACTGGAGTGGGTTGCCGTTTCCTTCTCCAGTGCATGAAAGTGAAAAGTGAAAGTGAAGTCGCTCAGTTGTGTCTGACTTTTAGCAACCCCATGGCCTGCAGCCTACCAGGCTCCTCCGTCCATGGGATTTTCCAGGCGAGAGTACTGGAGTGGGGTGCCATTGCCTTCTCCAACAGGCTGCATACGGAGTTAAATAAATGAGAAGGTCAAGTTCTTCCCTACAGTAGAAACTCCACTAACAAGTGTTGAAGGAATGATGGAATTAGATAATCACCATCTGGCAACCATCACAATAACTGATTCAAGCAAGGATCATTAATAGAGGTTAAAACTAGATGTGAAAGTTTGAGGAGTAATAGCATCGTAGGTAGTCTGAAAGCATCTTCCCACAGGATACTTACATTATCAGAAAGGGGGAAAGAGTAAATTTTCAGTGGAAATCTGGCAGACACCGCCTTAACCAGACGATTGAAGTTAACATCACCAGTAATAAGACACGCTGACATCATGCACCCCCAGAGGCGATACCCCTGAGAAAAACACAGCACTGCTTCTGCACTGGCCCTGCTGAACACGCATATCCCCTGTAACCACGAGGAAGCCCCAGACAAACCCAGACGGGGGGGCAGCCTGCTCAGTAACTAACCCGCACTCGTCAAAAACGCCCATGTCAAGAAACACACAGAGAGACAAAGAAGCTCTTCCAGCTTCCGGGAGGCCAACCAGATACGACAAAGAGATGAAACGTGTGGTGAGGGACTTTCTGGTGCTACACATCAGTGGGACGATGGTCCAAACCTGCATTAATTCTGGATGTGATTAGACTAGCTGATAGTGTCGGTTTAATACTCATTTCACAATGTTGATAATTACACTGTGGTCATGTAAGAAAACACTCTTTTATTGAAGAAAGTCACGTAGAAGAGTTTCGGGATAAAGGGACATCAGATATGCAACTTCTAAGGGGCAGCCTGCTCAGTAACTAACCTGCACTAGTCAAAAACGCCCATGTCAAGAAACACACAGAGAGACAAAGAAGCTCTTCCAGCTTCCAGGAGGCCAACCAGATACGACAAAGAGATGAAATGTGTGATGAGGGACTTTCTGGTGCTACACATCAGTGGGACGATGGTCCAAACCTGCATTAATTCTGGATGTGATTAGACTAGCTGATAGTGTCGGTTTAATACTCATTTCACGATGTTGATAATTACACTGTGGTCATGTAAGAAAACACTCTTTTATTGAAGAAAGTCACGTAGAAGAGTTTCGGGATAAAGGGACATCAGATATGCAACTTCTTCTCAAAGAGGAGAGGGAGAGAGAGGGAACGTAAATGTGGAAAAATGTTAACATTTGGGGTCGAGTGAAGGATGTATGAAAATTCTTTGTATCATTCGTACAATTTTCCAGTAAGCCTGAAATTCATCAAAATAAGACATTAAAGAAAAATAGAATGGTGCCATTAAGTCCAAGAGGATAGAGGAACGCTGTTGTCAGATCCATCTCAGCGAAAGAAATGCTTGTATCTTCTCTTCTGATGCATCTAGAAAATGTAGGGGGGTAATTTCAGAAGGAGGGAGGAAGCAGAGGGGCATGTTTGGGTGACAGGAAAGGACAAGAGAGTGATTTTATGAACAAGGCCAGAGAATCCGATTACAGCCCCTTTCTAAATGCGAATGTCTCCTTTGCCTCTCCTTTCATTAGGAGTCTTCCAAGAAGCAATTATGAAGAAAGGAAGTGGAGCGGAAGAGCAGGAGAGAATTTTTTTTCATTTCTTTGGAGATGAGCAAAGAAGGTACAAGCAAGAGCAGTTTTCATAATTTCCCTTTGAAAAGGTCCAAGAGGATAGAGGAACGCTGTTGTCAGATCCATCTCAGCCAAAGAAATGCTTGTATCTTACCCTTCTGACGCTTCTAGAAAATGTAGGGGGGTAATTTCAGAAGGAGGGAGGAAGCAGAGGGGCGTGTTTGGGTGACAGGAAAGGACAAGAGAGTGATTTTATGAACGAGGCCAGAGAATCCGATTACAGCCCCTTTCTAAATGCGAATGTCTCCTTTGCCTCTCCTTTCATTAGGAGTCTTCCAAGAAGCAATTATGAAGAAAGGAAGTGGAGCGGAAGAGCAGGAGAGAATTTTTTTTCATTTCTTTGGAGATGAGCAAAGAAGGTACAAGCAAGAGCAGTTTTCATAATTTCCCTTTGAAACAGGCTCTGAAGTCAAGACTGACTCCACCATTTTCTTGTAGAAAATTAGACATCTCGACTCAAGTGATGAAGGGGACATCACCCAGAACTTTTGCAGAAAGAAATGAAAGGACAGAAATTGAAGGGTGAGAGATGACCTTTTACTCGCTTTGGGAAGCAGGGTTTTCTTGACCTTTAAAATAGACTCCCAGAAAAATGTTTACCTCTTTCACTTTTTTTTTTTTCTGTAAAGCTTGCCATTAGAGGGGGGAAAAAAAACACATTAAGTCAATGATGCTCTAATGATCATATGCATTGCAAAACTCCACATAACGGATCAGTATTGCAAAGCAGCAAGATTATAACAGTTGTGATTTAAAACACTAAATGCACTGGGGGCCCGATTGAAGTTTAGAAAATTAAACAATAGAGCTTCTACTCTTAAACAATATTAATGCGCAGGGCTGTCTTGGGAAGGGGAAGGGTGGTGGGGAAGCGAAAGGGAAAAAGGAAGTTAAGCCAAGCTGGGATGCCATTCTGTCAAAGAGAAATCTTAGCTCTTTTCCTCTCCTAAATGATCTATCATTGAATAATGAGATAATTAGTCTCAAGACTAGATTTTTCATTAAAAATTAAAATAAGTCCATTTCCACAGTTCCCATAAGCCAGAAACACCCAGAATGCTTTATCTAACTAAGTATTCCTGGTTCCAGCTTAAATTTCTGTCTGAAGACTGCAAAACCCTTTTCAGCATTCATTCATTTCAAATGCCTGCAGGTCCTCTTTGTGCTGGATTTTGGGGAGATGGAGATGAACGTAACCAGGTTCCAGCTCCCCGGGATCCCTAGTCTAACAGGGCAGCAGATAAGTCAAGATCCATTCACCGAGGGCTACATGGTTCTCATAGCATTCCTCTGGTCTACCGAGGCAAGGAAACCGAGGCTCAGAGGGACTGACTTACCCAAGGTACATACGGAGAAAGTGATGAAAGAAGAGTTTTAACCTAGTTCCACACTGACCCCAAACCTTTGCCTCATTCTCAACCAGGAACACTGAAAGAAAACGCTGAGTTTGGGGTCCCATCACTGAGGTAGAATTGAGGCTCAGAGGAACGGTCCCTGGGTCAGGGCGGCAGGGGAGGGGGCAGGGAGGGGGAAAGGATTTAGCAGAAAAAGTCTTCATAGGTTTCTTGACATCACCTCTGACACAGGGGAACTCAGTAAGAATTTGTCAAGTAGACAAGCTTAAGAAGGGAATCCCCAGCCAAAGAAATACCCACGAGGGGCAAGAGCCTGGGCGGGTATGAATCTTTCTGAAGGGGCATTGGAGGGAACCAACAGGAAGGATGTCTTGGCTTAGCCAATATTTGCCCAGACCACGGGTCAACTCTGGAAGGAAGGTGCAGACATGGCTTCAGTCACTCTCCTTGGAGGGGGCGGGTACAGATAAGGGGACTGTCACTGCCCTGAGGGCCAGGGGCGGGGCCCAGCCAGCCTTGAAGGGCAGGTCCAGAAGCAACTGTAGGTCCACCTTCATCAGCTGCACTTCACACCCCAGGCTACAGTGAGCCAACTTTAGCAAGATGACTGACTACATAAGGCCTACTGAAACCCGGGCAGCAAAAATGTGTGCAGAATGATAACTCCAGCGGGGAGTTTCATGGATGTCCAGAAAAGCCACCCTCACTGAATCATAGAAGATTCAAACTGGAAGGGACCCAGAGATGCTGTACAATCACCTCCTCTTGCAGAGGAAGCACAGAAGCCTTGGGGATAAGGAGACAGATGATTTGGCCAGATTCCCAGAACCAGTTCAGGGATGGCACCAGGATATAACACGAAAAGCACAAGTAACAGAAGCAGAAATCAACAAGTGGAAATATAGCAAACTAAAAAGCTTCTGCACAGCAAAAAAAGAAGAAGAAGAAGAAGAAAATGAAAAGGCAGCCTAGGAAATGGGAAAAAAATTTGCATACCATATATCAGATGAGGGATGAATATTCAAATTATATAAGGAGCTCATAGAACTCAATAGCAAAACACACAAACAAACAAACAAAACAAATAATCCAATTTTAAAATGGACAGAGGACTTGAACAGACATTTTTCCAAACAAATGTTAGGTGGCCAAGAGGAATATGAGAAGCTGCCCAGCATCACTAATCATCAAGGAAGTACAAATTGAAACCACAGTGAGAGGCCACCTCACACCTCTGGGTGATAATTTAAGTTGATAGTCACTATGGAAAATAGTATAGAGGTTCCTCAAAAAATTAAAAAAAGAACTATCATATGATTCAGCTATCCCACTCCAGTATATATCTGAATGAATTAGAATCAGTATCTCAAAAGGTTATATGCATCACCTTGCTCACTATAACACTATTCACAGTAACCAACATATGAAAACAGCCTTAAATGTCACTCATTGAGTGAACAGATGAAGAAAATCTGATATATAGGTA
Source organism: Cephalophus harveyi (assembly GCA_006410635.1). Taxonomy (NCBI): domain Eukaryota; kingdom Metazoa; phylum Chordata; class Mammalia; order Artiodactyla; family Bovidae; genus Cephalophus; species Cephalophus harveyi. The sequence goes on from SJYT01071929.1 coordinate 20,271, forward strand.
TAGATATGTATCCTTGTTAGAGTTTTGTACATATACACACATCCCCCAAACACATAGAGGAATATTGTTCAGCCACAAAAAAGAAGGAAATCCTTCTATTTGCAACAACCTGGATGGACCTTGAGGGCATTATGCTAAGTGAGATAATACAAATATTGCATTATCTCATTTAAATAGTGTGAAAGACAAATATTGGATGATGTCACTTAAATGTGGAATATTTTAAAAAGTCAAATTTACAGAAACAGAGAGTAAAATAATGGTTTCTAGGGGCTGGGGGAGTTCATGGTTCACGTATTGCTGAAGCCTGGCTTGGAGAATTTTGAGCATTACTTTACTAGCATGTGAGATGAGTGCAATTGTGCGGTAATTGGAGCATTCTTTTGCATTGCCTTACTTTGGAACTGGAATGAAAACTGACCTTTTCCAGTCCTGTGGCCACTGCTGAGTTTTCCAAATTTGCTGGCAGATTGAGTGCAGCACTTTCACAGCATCATCTTTCAGGATTTGAAACAGTTCAACTGGAATTCCATCACCTCCACTAGCTTTGTTCGTAGTGATGCTTTCTAAGGCCCACTTGACTTCACATTCCAGGATGTCTGGCTCTAGATTAGTGACCACATCATCATGATTATCTGGGTCGTGAAGATCTTTTTTGTACAGTTACCAGAGATCAAATTGCCAACATCCGCTGGATCATGGAAAAAGCAAGAGTTCCAGAAAAACATCTACTTCTGCTTTATCGACTATGCCAAAGCCTTTGACTGTGTGGATCACAATAAACTGTGGAAAATTCTGAAAGAGATGGGAATACCAGACCACCTAACCTGCCTCTTGAGAAATCTGTATGCAGGTCAGGAAGCAACAGTTAGGACTGGACATGGAACAACAGACTGGTTCCAAATAGGAAAAGGAGTGCGTCAAGGCTGTATATTGTCACCCTGCTTATTTAACTTATATGCAGAGTACATCATGAGAAACGCTGGGCTGGAAGAAACACAAGCTGGAATCAAGATTGCAGGGAGCGAATGTACCAGGGTGGTGACTATAGTTAACAGTACTGTATTATATACCCGAAAATTGCTAGGAGAGTAGATGTTAAATATTCTCACCACAAAAAAATTGTAATTATGGGAGGTGACGGATATGCTAACTAACCTTATTGTGGCCATCATTTCACAATATATATGTGGACCAAATCATCGTGTCGTACATCTTAAACTTACACAATGTACTATGTCAGTTACATCTCAATAAAGCTGGAGGGGGGAAGAAAAAGAGAGAAGCCAGGAATTGAGCCCAGGTGTCCTGACTCTGGTCCAGCATTTCATCCCACATTAAGGGATCACATAGAAGCGTTTCCTGATGTCCTCCATTTCCCCATCTTTCCCACTGCACGTTACTCTGATCTCCATAACACCTTGCACTTAATTCCATCACAGTCTTCATCAGCTTGGACCATCTATCTCCTCTGTTAAGCAGAACCCTCCCTTTTAAACAGAGGCCCCCAACTTTCAGCTTTGACTCTCCAGTCCACCAGTGCTGGACCCATAAAAGAGAATCAGTAAATATTTGTTCATTAAAGGAAATTGGGACAGTCAGAAAACATAGGTCTCAGTCATTGCTACACATACCTGTAGGCCATGTGACTCTGAGCAAGTTACTTAGCCCTCTGATTTTCAGCTCCCTCATAAATAAAATAATGAATAAGAACATGATGCAGTGGAAAGAAAATGAGATCTGGACCCAAAAAAAATGCCTGAATGAATGAATGAATGAGTGGTCACCCTTCTATATCAGAAATCACAAAGGCAAGGATACATTTAACTTGTTTTGTATCCCCAGCATACCTAGCTGGTCTCAGAAAATGTTTGAACTAAACCAAGTCAGAGATCTGAAGGGACTAACAGTTATAGAGTCATGAGCAAGTACCTTCAATTCTGAATCTCTATTTTCTCATCTGTAAATCGGAGGTAGTGATACCTCCCCAAATTGAGTGAGGAGGAAAAAAGATCAAGTCCATAAAAGGCACTTGGTAAACAGCAAAGCCCTGCACAGATGCCAGTTTTCTCCTGGGCTATTCACAAGGACTTTGTGTTGAGCACGACCTAAGGATGTTCGTCCAGAGAGGAGCAGCATCTTGAGTTTTGGATGATATCATTTCTCCAATAAACAAATTGAGCTGTTAAGTGAGGGGGCACAAGAACAGCAGGACAGATCTAAGCAGGATGTGAAGTGCTATTCTGGGCAACAAAGAAAATAAAACTTGAAGCAGATGGGGAGGTGAAGACAAGGCTCCTACAGAGTCTCTGCCAGCAGCCCTGAATCATCTGCTTTCTTCTGACAGCTGGAGTCCCCTGGCTTCCATCTCTCATCTTTCACCAGTTACACAAGACTCTGGGCCACTGCTTCAGCCTCCCAGGATGCCATGCTGCACCAGCAGAAGGCATTCTGGCCTCCGTGTCAGCTCTCAAGATTGCTGAGGATGCATGAGACCTCTGGATGTGGGTGGGGGTTGGGACGCCACAGGGGCATCACCGACCACCTGACGCCCTCACTGGCTGGCATCACTTTGGTGAGTTCTTCACGGCTCAAGTCAGGCCTGCAAAGCTGTGAAGCTGACAGGCTGGGTCATGCTGATACCTTTGGCTGCAGAGAAGCTAACTTTTGATGACTAAAGTCACAAGAGATGAAACTTTTAAACCAGTGTCTGCACATTAATCTGCAGCTCAATTTAGCAAATATACTTGAGTTCCAGCTGTGTTCAGGCCCTGGGATAGGCAACAGGCACACAAAGGTAAATAAGATGAACCCAGTTACTCACTGCTCTTGTCCTTAGAGCAGGAGAGAAAGATAATTAGGTGGGTGGTCACTAAGCAGTGTGACAGGCGTAAGGACCATAAAAAGGAGGAAAACAAAAATACACCCACGGCTGTGCGGGGCACAGAGTAGGCTTTATAGAGAAGGTAAAAGATGAGCAGGGGTCTGAAGAATTAGCAAAACATGTGAGGTGAAAGAAGGCAGCCTTGGAGGTGGGAGCAAGTGTTCCAGATGCAGGGAGAACAGAGGAAGCAGAGGCTACAGAAAACAAAAATACACCCACGGCTGTGCGGGGCACAGAGTAGGCTTTATAGAGAAGGTAAAAGATGAGCAGGGGTCTGAAGAATTAGCAAAACATGTGAGGTGAAAGAAGGCAGCCTTGGAGGTGGGAGCAAGTGTTCCAGATGCAGGGAGAACAGAGGAAGCAGAGGCTACGGTGCTGCTGAGGGCCTATAAAAGTTGAATACGGGACTTCCCTCATGGTCCAGAAGTTAAGAATCTCCCTGCCAATGCGGGAAACACAGGTTCCACACCTGGTCCAGGAAGACATGCTGCAGGGCAATTAAGCCGGTGCACAACTACTTAAGTCAGCCTGTCCTACACCCCGAGCTCTGCAACAAGAAGCCACCTCAGTGAGAAGCCCACACACCACAACTAGAGAGTAGCCCCTGCTCACCACATCTAGAGAAAGCCTGCGTGCAGCAACAAAGACCCAGCGCAGCCAAAAATAAATAAGTCATTTTTGTTTTAAAGCTGAATACAGGAGACCAGGGAAGAGGTCAGAAATGGTGTGAGCTAAGGCTGCAGAGAAATTCCAAAGAAAGGCAATGCCAAAGAATGCTCAAACTACTGCACAATTGCACTCATCTCACACGCTAGTAAAGTAATGCTCAAAATTCTCCAAGCCAGGCTTCAGCAATACGTGAACCGTGAACTCCCTGATGTTCAAGCTGGTTTTAGAAAAGGCAGAGGAACCAGAGATCAAATTGCCAACATCTGCTGGATCATGGAAAAAGCAAGAGAGTTCCAGAAAAACATCTATTTCTGCTTTATCGACTATGCCAAAGCCTTTGACTGTGTGGATCACAAGAAACTGTGGACAATTCTGAAAGAGATGGGAATACCAAACCACCTAACTTGCCTCTTGAGAAATCTGTATGCAGGTCAGGAAGCAACAGTTAGAACTGGACATGGAACAACATGCTGGTTCCAAACAGGAAAAGGAGTACGTCAAGGCTGTATATTGTCACCCTGCTTATTTAACTTATATGCAGAGTACATCATGAGAAACGCTGAACTGGAAGAAACACAAGCTGGAATCAAGGNCCCAAAGTCAGCCATATCAGCATCTCGTGTGTATGAAGGGAAATGATTCAAGTCATCAGCTCACCAGCAGGTTCTTTGATAAGCGTGGAATCAGGACAAGGAATATCAGCTCCACATTGCAGGTTTTCTTTCCGCCTTGACTCTGACCCACTTACAACTCCACATTTTCAGAGTTCCTAAACCCAGTGGAAAACATTGTTCTCTGGGGGATTTTTTTGCAAAGAATGCATTTCATTCGGCCTCAAGGAGCTGAATCAATAAAAGCTAACTGAGGATGGAGCCAGAGAGGAAAATGGAAGGACCCTATATTCTCTGGCTCCCTTCAAGAAACTGCAAAACATTATTGGACAGGTTTGGGGGCTTGATTTGCTGAAAAATTCTTCTGCAACGAAATGCAAACTCCTTTGCCATAATAAATGCTGTTGTGATAACAAAACTGTACTTTTCTCAAATACCCAGATGGAAGACCATATGCAAAATAAACTCCAAGGATTTTTTTTTTTATTGGCCATCTGCGCAAATTGGAAAGAAAGCCAGCATCCTCCTCTAGACTTCCCAAAAATTTCCACTGAGAATCCTACTTTCTTCTGCCTAGTGCCGCCTGCTGATGGTATTTGGGTACCAGTTTTGCAAACGGATTGCAGGGTGGGGCTGGGCAGGGGGAGGTGTGGATCTCTCCCGTCTCTTGAACAAAGTTAATTTAATCCTAATTAGTGTGAGAAATAAAATACCCACAAATTGCCAGGTTTTAGAAGGCTTTACAACTACTCATACCTCTTCCTGTTGTTGGCAGGAATTCCAAAGCAACACCCCATACACACTCACACCTTTCGGGACTCACTTCCTTAGCACTGGGAAGACACTGTGTACCCTCACAATTAAGTGTGCAGTTAATGAAGCCTCATGTTTGACTCTACATGTCACAAATATAAGTGTGCGTGCATGCATGCTAAGTCACTTCAGTCATGTCCGACTCTCTGTGACCCTATAGATTGTAGCCCGCCAGGCTCCTCTGTCCATGGGATTCTCTAGGCAAGAATACTGAGTGGGTTGCCATGCGCACCTCCAGGGGATCTTCCTGACCAAGGGATTGAACATAGGTCTCCTGCATTAGCAGCCGGGTCCTTGACCATACAGTCACCTGGGAAGCCCCAAATGTAAGTGTACATACCCTTTAACACAGCAATATCATTTTGAGATTTCTATTTGAAGGAAATGCTGGTGCAGGTGTATAAAAATACCTGTAGGAGGGTGTTTCCCTCAGGTTGAACCAAAAAATATGAGAACTACATCACATTCATCAACAGGGGAATGCTAAAAGATAAGGTGTATTCATACAATGGAATACTATGTGGTAGTGACATGGGAAGATGCCTCAAACATATTCAGTGGGGAAAAGGCGGGCTAGAGAAGTGAATAATCCCATGTGTTAAAGAAACAAGGCTGTGCATGCTACAGTGTATGTTTATACATAGGAAAAGCTGGAAGGTTACACACTACATGTCCAGTAATTTCTGAGGGTAGGGACATTTTTCCACTTTTAATTTATATATCTTATATTATTTGAATTCTTAACATGAATACATTGCTTTGTGTTAAAACAAATGAGATAAAAAGGCAGGCTAGAGAAGTGAATAATCCCATGTGTTAAAGAAACAAGGCTGTGCATGCTACAGTGTATGTTTATACATAGGAAAAGCTGGAAGGTTACACACTACATGTCCAGTAATTTCTGAGGGTAGGGACATTTTTCCACTTTTAATTTATATATCTTATATTATTTGAATTCTTAACATGAATACATTGCTTTGTGTTAAAACAAATGAGATATTAAAATAAGAATGTTAGAAGTTTTAACAGGTTTGCAAACAAAAAAGCATTTCATCATCAAATATTCATTGAATGCCATCATCATTCTGAAGTTATAGAGGCACTTCCCCACACAGCAGCAGATGGAGAAATGGGACTGAAAAGAGGAGGGACTTGCCTGGGACCGTGTAAGGAATAAGTGACCAAGGGGCCTGGGCTTTCCAGTAAACAGTAATGGGGGAGCGGGGGGGCAGTAGTTATAATCTTACTCTGCCTGTGCCAGACCCTGAATCAGCAGATTCTAAATCCGTGCTATTTTAGAAGACAAAGAAATCCTCCTTTATATTAGAGAACGATCCTCTTCTAAGTACCTTTAGCTTCTCCCACCTGAAACAACCCAAAAAATGGAGAAAATACATTAAACGATGATTTTCAAGGCCCTGGGACACCAAGCAACACAGAACAGTGATTCCTGAGAGACGAGCATCAAACGATGTGATTGTCTCTGTTTATTATCTTGTGAGAGATTCTGAGCTGTAGCACAGAGAGAGAGAGAACTCCAGTGGACAATTTGAGTTGAGGAAATGAAACTATGAGTCAGGGAAATTAAGGCAGCCAAAGTTCTTAGGGAAGAGTACTGGAGAGACTTCTGCACAAAGAGAGATCGACCGAGATCTGGGGGTTCACCGAGGGTCTCCCTTGTATATTTAGCTGAGTACAGATCAGTGCATGCAAGAGTGCAGACCACCTGAGGCCATGGAAAGAGGATTCAAGGCAACAGTGCCTGGAACCACACAGAACCTGCAATAATGTCTGTTTTTACCAACCAGACTGGAAAACACCATGATGCACAGAATACTGAGTGGAGTCCACATAGGATTCTTGCCTCAGTGGTGAGGAATAACTAGCCTGAGATGGAGCACTACTCCAGTCCTGCCTAGCAAACTTTGAAAACAAGACTCCAAACCTATTTCCATGTAACTTAATTGGATCCCACAACAAAGTTCAAGAATATTTATGAGAATACAAAAATATTCAACATCTCAGTAAGGTAAGATTCACCACATCTGGCATCCAAGTAAAAGTTATCAGGCACAAAAAGAAGCAAGGAAATATGAGTCATAATGCAGAGAAAAACCAATGAAAACAGGGGGAAAAGGACACATTATATAAAGAAGATCAAAGATAAAAATGAAAAAAGATTTGTCAGAAGCAATACAAGCAAGAAGACAGAGGAATAATATATTAAAAGCACTGAAAGAAAAAATGTCAACCAAGATTTCTATACCTAGAGAAAATATCTTTCAAAGTCCAAAGCAAAATAAACTTTAACAAACACAAACATTGTAAGGATTCATCACCAAAAGATTCCTTAACACAAAAAGTACTAAGGGAAACTCTTTAGACTAAAGAAAAATTGTACAAACAGAAATGTGAATCTACAGACTCCAGTACTTTGGCCACCTGATGCAAAGAACTGACTCATTTGAACAGACTCTGATGCTGGGAAAAATTGAAGGCAGGAGGAGAAGGGGATGACAGAGGATGAGATGGTTGGATAGCATCACTGACTCAATGGACATAAATTTGAGTAAACTCCAGGAGTTGGCAATGGACAGGGAGGCCTGGCATGCTGCAGTCCATGGGGTCACAAAGAGTTGGACATGACTGAGCGACTGAACTGAACTGAACTGAACATAAAGGAATAAAAACCACTGGAAATGGTAACCATATGAGTACATATATGATTTTTTTCTTGTTGTTATTTAAATCTCTTTAAAATACAATAGATTGTTTAAACAAAAATAATAATAATTTATTGTTGGGTCTATAATATAT